>JAVTVY010004183.1:0-36974 GCA_036873755.1 Hanleya hanleyi | reverse complement strand
CTTCGCATCTCGCTGGAGTATGCTCATCAGCTGCTCTGTATCCATGACTCTTAGCTGGCGTAGTCACACAGCACGTTTCTTTGCTGATCCACGCTGATGACGTTATCAAACTAGGCGTAGCAAATCACGTTAATGGTGTTGGCTAGAGGGGTGGCGAAACGCAGTTCCAACCGTAGGTTTCCTTTCTTGAGCAAAGCCAGTTGATGATCGTGTTCCAAGGTGGGGGTGAGGTCAAAGGCGAACAATGTGTACCCATGGCTAAAGTCTTCTCGACTGATGGTATTGCCTTCGTCCTGGTTGTTTTGTCCTGTGGCTATAAACAGGTTCAGGTAGGTCCGCACATAGTTTCCGCTAGTAAAGTCCGGTTGTAATGGACGGGCTGGAATTTGATGGCCGGCCACGTGCAGTGCCACAAAGTTAATGTTGAAATGTTGAAATTTGAACGGATTCTCAGCCCAATTTCCATTGAATGCGGTGTTGGTCACACACGCCAGGGTAAGACGTTTAGGCAGATCCCCTAGAAATAAATTTTCACGATTGGCCATCATCGTACCTGTTGGCACAGAGAACACCTTGGTCTGTACGCGTCGGATGGGGTACTGGGCTGGTTTTTTCGATAAGGCTTCCATGTGACTCAGCAACACGCCCTGTTGCAAATCTACCGTACGGACAAACAGGGCTGCATCTTCAATGACGATCTTGTAATGCATATCCCCCTCTCCACCGGCCATTAAGGCGAACGTGGGTAAGGACCGGATCAACTTGATCTTGATGGATACACCGTTCACCATGTAGCGGTCTTGCAGGAACAGATCGGCGTGCAGTCGTCCCATCATATCGATGGACTTGCTTTCGGTTGTCATTCTTTTGCGTGTAATGAACCCAGCATTGCCACCGGTTATGTTGTCCAGGTATCCGGGTTTATCCCTGAAGTACAGCTCAGCTTGTAAGTGTGATTCTTTGGCATCAGTGCCGTACGACAACAGCGTCTCCATGTAGGCTCGGTACGAGTACGTATTGGTGGACGTACTGTTGAGTTTATCGTTCAGACCTATATCCACCTGTTGGAACAAGGAGTGCAGCCAAAGATTCACCGGGCCTACTACCGCACCGTCCTCTATGTCCGTCCCGTCCATGTCCGTTATTTTGGCTTTCACGTACAAGTAGGTGTGGGCTAAATCCAGGTAGGCCGTATCTTTGTTTTCAATGGTAAATTCCACGGGACCCACCCCCGTCAGGCTAGCCAGGGGTCGATGTTCTACCCAACGTCCTTCGGCTACACTGGTTTGGGTGGGTGGAATAGTCCACAAATCCAATCCACTGTTGGTAGACGGACACGACTCGGAGTGAATGAATGCCATTATGCGAAGATGTCTCTCCTACTACTACTTCTCTTCTTTTTCTTCTTCTGGGGCTTAGTCCTCCTCCTCCTCTGGGGTGTGCGTCGTCGGTGTGTTGGACGTTGAATGAATCTGGGCTGTGTCGGTCTTTGTCTTTTAAGGGCTTTGGCGATCAAGACGCCCCCCGCTTCTTTAGCCCGTCGTTTCAAGGCTTGTCGGGGTGCTGTGCCTTCCATCACATCACCGGCCACGCGCAATCCACTGCGTACCGCTTGTTTCCCTACCGCTTTCACACCCCGTGTCACCATGGGTAAAAACGTTTTCACAATGCTGCCCAGTATGTTCCCCAATCCGTGACCGCGTTCCATGCGTGCACCGCTAAACATGGGCAAGTTTCCGCCCGTTTGTTTCTTGTAGTAGTCGGCATAGCTGGGCGTATGGCACTGGTAAGGCACGTACATTATACGAAGTGAGGAGAGCGAGCTTGTCGGAAAGCAAGTGTCAGCACCACTTTTCCTCGTTCGAATGGGATCGGACGTCCCGTGTCATCACCGTG
Source organism: Hanleya hanleyi (assembly GCA_036873755.1). Lineage (NCBI taxonomy): Eukaryota > Metazoa > Mollusca > Polyplacophora > Lepidopleurida > Hanleyidae > Hanleya > Hanleya hanleyi. Next base: position 35,078 of record JAVTVY010004183.1, on the reverse strand, counting down.
ATCGTGTTGATATCGGTATGTCGTACGGGCAGGTACATTATATGGTTGAAACTCTCGGTGGCTTGATCGCCATACGTCTTGCTAATGGGCACCACCCGTAACAGAGGTGTGTTCACATCACCCACAATATGGCTGTCCACTGCGTCCGAGTAGACGTACAGTGCGTACATACCTACTTTCATATCCATCAAATGGGTACCGTTGACAATGGTGGCCCCCTTGTAGACGCTGTGAGGCAGCCTTAACATTTGCTGTAGTGTAGGACTGAGTTTCACATTCACGTTAGCGGTCAGCATGATAGAGCTCTTGTCGTTGTGTACGTTGACATCGAAGAACACGTTTCTCTTGAAGCGCAAGGCTATCAGGCGTGTTGCACTACCCGTGCTCTCCTTTAGGGCCTTGTACTCCAACAAGGCATTCAGACCCTCTATGAACTTCTGCGGCGTATCGTATTGGCCTTGGGGGAGAGTCAGTTTGTAGATTTTATCTTCGTAGGTCACTTCGTACCATACTTCTCGGTCTTGTACGTTGTACCATGAGCAAGGGTATTGAATATCCACCAGTCCACATTCCCAGCGTCCCGGTAAATGTAACGGTTGGGGTAATTGAGTGACATACTTGGTCAAGGTGTTGTCAGGAAACACGTCGAGTGAGCTATTACTGGGCAACGTCAGGTAAAACATGACGACGACTGAGTTGTTCTGGCTTCTGCACCGGGTTTTTATAGGGGGTGACCTACCCCTTAGTAGGGTGCCCTTAGTAAGGTTCCCAGGCCTTGGGCGCCTGACCTCGGCGTCGTGATCGTCGCGGTGACTTAGCTCTGGGGGATTGCAGGGGGTGGCGTGGTAAAAGGGGTGACGAAGTAGGTGCCCGCCGTGAGGGTGTTTTGGGTGGCGTGTGCGGTTGCCATTCACCACGTTCCCATATAGGGGGAAGTCGAGAGGGTGCTTGCATCCACTTCCAGCGTTCACGATTTCCTACCAATTCTTGAGGGGTGTGTGTGTCTTTTAATCCCTGAGCAAAGGCTTCCCAGCCCGGTGGATTAGAGTGTTTGCGAGAACGGACCATATCGTTGATCAAATCGGTCATATGAGACCCCGGCACCACTTGGTTGCGAATCAGCAGTTTTCCTTCCGCGTTCCAACCCATATCGGCATTCTGTTTCACCCGGTCCAACAATAAACGCGCCTTGGTCTTGAAGGCTTTAGGCACACTGGCCAACACTTCCTGTTCCAGCTCAGGTGAGGCCGAGGATGACGGTGGGGATGGGAGTGTTGTGGGCGTGGTGGTGGTGGTAGGTGGCGTACTAGTACTACTCATCCCTCTATATTGATCCATAAACGTCTGGTACCGGTTCAGCGTATGATGGTAGAGTTGAATTTTCTCGTGATCGGGGAGTCGACGTTGCAGTATACTATTCATCTCTTCATCCAGAGACTGGAGTTGTTGCACTGTGGCCGGTACGGGATAGGGGGATTGCAAACTCTGTAACAGTCGAGGTTCGACCAGCATCATTTTTTTCGTATGTTCCATGTTAGCCCAAGATGGAGCCTAATAACGGACCCAGTACAGTAGCGGCTAAGGGGGCGAGGAGTGCGCCGAGAAATCCACCTCGCTGTAACACCTGTTTCTTTTTCTTGACACTGCCCGTCTTCTTGACCAACGTTCGGAGACCCGCCTTGTGCCGTTGCAATTTCCCTTTCTGCAGAGGACTGAGTGGAACATTGCCTTTTAACACATTATGGGCCACTTCACACAAACACCGTACCAAGTCCGCATCCGCGCCGCGCACCAGGGCCCGGCCCACCTCCGGTGGCGCGCTGCGTAATACGCGCAAAGCCGGCGCGTGCTTGCGTATCCGTGCAGACATGATGATGAATGACGGCTCGAGTACGTTGTCTTCTTCTTTTATCTTTTTATCCTCTTTCTTTACTCATTTGGGTGTGTACACCGTCTGCACCTCGCCGGGAAAAATCAGGGTACGCAATCGCAGGGTAGAGGGCGTGTCTTGTTTCAAGTCGATGAGTAGATACCCGTGAGCGGGTTGGGTCGCATCTTCAAAGGCTTCTCGTACAAAGGCCGTGTTTTTAGGGTACATCTGTTGGGCGAGGTGCGTAATTTGGGAAGCGTCTCTGGGGTTTTTGAATAACACCACATACTGAGCATTCAAACTAATGTTCCTGTGCTCTTTGTTCTTACTGAAGAGATTCTGTACGATGTAGATGATGCTCAATCGACGATGATGGCTGCCTTTGGTAAAGAGACGGGTGATTCGACTGTCCGTTTCCGTCATGAGATCGTCCACCACCACCAAGGTGTCTTGGGGTGTATCCTCAGGAGGTAAGCCTTCCACTAAGGTGAGTCCCGGCACACGGGCCAGTTCCTCGTACGCAGGTTGCCAAGCTCCATAACACCACAGGATGCGAGCTAGAGGCGATGAAATGAGGGCTGACCCATGTTGGATCAGACGTTGAACGAAGTGAGTTTTTCCCGACCCTGTCGGTCCAGCGATGAGGCACGTGAAAGGATGCTGCCACCGAGGGTCCATAGTTTTTATTTTTTTTATTTGGTGATTTGCGCTCGACGGTTAGAAGCCCACCAGCGTTGTCGGCGATCCCACCGGGCATCGTAGTCGATTGGATACCGTTGTGGTGGTAAACGTGGTGATTCACGGGGATCCACTGCAAATATGTTTAGCAGCGTGTTGGTGGTACTAGGTGTGGGTGATGAGGTGGAAGGATCGTCGCTTCTCAGGGATGACGGCGTAGGATGACGTGGAGTGGTAGTAGGAGTACGGGACGTGGTCGTCGTGGTGGATAGGTCGATGTAGCGGGTAAAGGGTAACGTGGTGGTGGCTGGAGTAGACGGTGTGGTGGGTGTCTGGGTTGATACGTGGCGAACCCTTGACGTCTTGGCTGGCGTAGGCAGCGTCGTGGTCGTGGTCGTGGTGGAAGTGGTGGATGACGGAGAACGCAGGGTGTTCAAACAGGATATCACGGTCGTCAAATCGTAGAACACGCCTGTAAATAACGTACCCACAAGCACTATTACACACACTATAGTACCCACTTGTGCTTTTCGAGTTCGTAATAGTAAGGGTAGACGTGTACTATCCATGGTACAATCCTACACTGAAGGCGGGTGGTGATAGGGGTTAGAATTTATAGACGTTTCATGTCACGGCCGGACACCCAGGAATTAAACGAACGAGGCCATCCTTGCCATTTGACGAGATGATAGGGAATGCCACGGCGATGTTCCGTTTTCAAAATCTTTTCCACCGTGTAGTAGTCTTTCTGTGTTTTCACTATGGGTTGTAATTCTGCCTCGTAAAACGTGCCTTGCAGTCTCTCTCCTTGTAGATCTTCCAGTTGATAGACGTGGGGCTGTCGAGGTTTATGGCGAACGATGACAAAGTGCTCGTCACTCCAGTTGGGCAAGTAACTTTTCTCAAATTGACCTTTCACTTTACTGATCCGTACCACATCTCCACGTTTGTACCGGGGTGCCGTGAGTGATGGACTGGATGAGTACAGCGTAGCACGCACTTGATGTTCGTTGCGTTCTGTCACATCACGTGGAGCTCGCTGGATTCTGCGATGATAGGCGCGATTGTAGCTTTGTACCAGTTGAGATAGTACATCGATGTAGCGTCGAGTGTTTTGGGCGGTAAAATACTTGTACATTCGGCCTTTGAAGGTACGATTGAAGCGTTCCACGACAGAAGCTTTCGTCTCGTTGTACGTATGAAAGAAAAATACCTTCTGTTTCTTAAGAAAGGCTTGAAAGGGTCGGTTGAGAAATTCTGTGCCTTCATCTGTTTGCAAATAAAGAGGTTTGCGCCCCGTCTTGAAAATCTGCTGGAAGGCTCGTATTAGATTCTCTCCTGTTTTGGTGCGAATGGGTAGTACCCAGGCATACTTGGATAAAATATCGATACAGGTCAATATGTACCGATGTCCATCATTGTGAGGTGCAAATCGACTCATGTCCACTAAATCCGCCTGCCATTGCGCGTCTATACCGCCGACGATCACCCGGTTACGGCGAAAATGGCGTCGGGCTGCTCGGTGTAAACTATAGGTGTCTTGGGTTTTTAACCAGTCTCGAACTTCAGTTCGACTAATGCCTTGAGAATGGGCAGCTCGAGATAGCGCTCCCACAGCGCTATACGCGGCTGGACTGTTAGGGCTGTAATACAAATCGGTTAACACCTCGTTAATCACTGTAGACTGCTTTTTCTCCTTTTTCCCCTTTCGGTCCCGCTGCTTCATCACGGACTTTTTCTTCTTTCCCTTCATCGTTCTGGGTCGTCCCCGTCATGTGTGTGTGGGTCGCTTCATCAGGTGACACTGTCACTCTAGCCTCTGTGCATTCTATAGATATAGTATTTTCCCCATCATCATCAGATTTTTTTTCATCAGGTTCACTCAGCGCGTCTTCCATAGCACGAACCCACGCCAATTGGTCGGGTGATCGGTCGTCCGGTGTAAATAACTGGTCCACAATAGGCACTATTTTCTCCAAGGCTGACCACACAGAGGGGCTTAGCAGGATACTTCGCGTAGGCTCTTGGTAGCGGCCCAGACGCCATCTTTTTCGTATGAAGAAGGGCGGTACGGAATATACGTAGATGGCATTGTCCAGGTGGATGAGGTCTCCGTCCAACTCACCGCTCAACACCCGTTTAAACTTAGTCCACCCATCACGCTGTAGTGTCACCGTATTCGATAGCATCTCAGCGGGCGCCCAGTAAATAGCTTCATCGTCTTTCACCAGCGTGACTTTATCTTGATAGATGTATAACCTCACACTGGGTGTAAGAGGCAGGATGGCTCGTAGGTAGGTTGACATGCTTGCTGTAAATGTCGAACGGAGAATGACACACACTCTGTCTCATCCCCTGTATTTATAGGGTCGGGTACTATTCTGTGAGAGACGGGTCCTGTGGAGAGAGGACTTGATCGACCATGGGCACTACTTGTTGTAAAGCCGTCCAGAGATCGGGGTCCAGCGTAAATCCCCCTCGCTTGAGACACAGAAGTCGCGCAAAATACGGTCCGCGGAAAATGTAGACGTCGCCACACAGGTGAATACTATCGCCATCGAGATCGCCGCATAACACACGTTTCAAGGTAGTCCAGCCTTCCGGGGTTAAAGACACACGGGCCGGCTCCGATGTACACCAACACCGGCTATCGTCATCAAACAACTCCACGCGTTCGGGGTATAATAATAGCGTACAATCCGGGGTAAGTGTACGCGTAGCTAAAGAATTCGCTTCAGGGTAGAGTAGATCATGAACTTCGGTAATAATAGCTTTCAGCGCCTGCCATAATGCTGGCCGCAGTACAATAGCGGCACCCCCACACTGCTCTAGCCGCGGAAAAAAAGAATCCTCTCTTCCACTCCGCAGGTAGACACCCAGTCCTACATGCATAAAATCCACTTCGGGTTCTTTTCCCTGTAACAAGCGTGTTAATAGCGCCCAGCCTGGTAAACTTAAACATAATTTCACTTCTGTAGGATGTTCTTTGATAAGCTGCAATTCATGATCATACACGATTAGAATTACATCAGACGTCAATTGAAAGAAAGCGAGTTCCTTTCCCGGCGCTGCCATAATGATGAATGACAAAAAATACGCGCCAGACAAAATATATATCGATTCTTGCTAATGGGAATAAAAAAATTGTAAATAAAAAAAATACCCTGTTCTAGAAAAAATAATTAAAATTGACAATGCAATTTTTGTAGGCGGACCCAGAGTGCATAAATTGATATTCTTGACTAATTAACATGATAAAATAAAATAATATCATTGCTGGCATAGTATATCAAGTCATCATAATTACTAGAACAATCCATAGTGCTCTCAGATAGCCAAACCCTATACTTGCAAAGCCATACTATATAATGTAATAAATGCTAGACGTACGTGAAGGTATTTTTTAATGCTAAACTGTGTGCCCTTAGTACGCTTACTGCTGGCGAGAGGGTTCCCGATTCTCCAGCGAACTCAGGCTCCTTTTGAGATAGCTTATAAATTTAAGGAAACGTTAATTCAATAAAACAATTAATCAAATAGGTAGCCAACATCCTCTTCTTGCTTCTACTTCAATAAAACAATGTAATTCATACGACAAACACATTTAATAAATTACCAAATAGCATGAATTGAAACAAAACGGGGTTCAATTTTAGGTGCAATAAGAAAGGGGGACGCAACTCTGTTTTGACACCAAAAATTCAATCGAAGCGGCGCCCGTTGTGTTTTCTTGCCGTGAAATGAAGGGTCTGTTTTTATAATTTTCTACAGTTCTCTTTCGATAAACGCGCTGGAATTTTCACCGAGCTAGTATAAGGTTGTAAGTGATAATCTTCATATATTTTTAGCCAGGAAAATCAATTTATTTGCAATGTACGGAGTTTTTGGTACTATCGCACTTTCGCATTAGGCGTGTAAAATTGACTAAAAATCATACAATAACAGCATAGTCGAGCGTTAGGCGGCTAATTTTTTTACATACTATACCATGAATTATCTGAGTTCAATTGGAAATGAAATATATAAATGCACTGACATTTTATTGTCAAAACTCAGTCGTTATAAATGGAAAAGAAACACACGCCGATTGTTCAAGGCATCCACAATCCGATCGATTTCGACGAGGTCCGCGCGATGTCTATATATATCGCGACCAGATTTCATAGGCCCATTCGAAACCTTTTACACATGCAATCAACAGATACCAACAACCATGTCAAAACAAACAGCAGCAAAGCTATCAACCACCACCAAGCCCATAGGGAAGAAGCCAGTACTATCTAGACGCAAAAAGAGAGTCATGAAGCGAGTGATACGAGAGTCCTGGGCGCAAGAGTTCCAGGGCTGGGAAGCCATGCTCACGGAGACGCCAAGACAAGGGCCAGGGACAGCCAATAATGTGCGGGCGTTATTGGAGGCAGTAAACACTACGATCCACGAGGAGGGGTGGTTCCACCTACTACAGCGGGTGATGAACGAAGAAGCCATCCCTCCTCCGGCGACAACAACAACAGTGCTCCAGCCATTCACGTTCGAAAACGTGAATGGAGAAGAGGTCATCTTACTTAACCCATCTCCACCGGCAACAGCGCCCCACCCCCGGGAGGAGGAGGAAGAGCATTTACCACCATCGCCCTTCCCCCTGGAACCCCTACCCTCCTCCCTGGAGGAAGACGATGACGACAGTGAGGAGCCCCTAATAATCTGGGAACAACCACCTCCCACCGCCGCTGCAACCATATTTATGAACGGACATTCCCTCACCCCGGACAGAGAAGAACATCACCCTTACCGGTATTTCTCCGTGAGTGAGATGGGGGAGTAAGCCACTCCCCACCCTGAAGAAAACAGGGCAAAAAAATTGAAACCAAACGTTCTTTTCAGAACGACCAAATCCTTCGAAAGAGAAGGCTTCTAACTGGCACATCAATTTCAAAGCATACACCCCCATCCCTTTATTTTTTATTAGCAATGCATCACCAAAAAACAAACAATCCCGGCCCGATATCAAAGAGTCCTTGTGAGGACTGATCTCTCTTATATATACACAGAATTTTTTCTCTCTCCCCATTAATTAATAATACGTCCGAACGATAACGGACTGACATTTTATTTTTTTATTTTGATAAACCCGAATAACGGGCTGAAATTTATAGCACAGGGATAGGTGGGAATCTGTTTTTAATTTTTAGGGTGGTTATAAAAATAACCAGATATGTAATAAGCCATTACATTGTTGACAGGGCTTGTTGACGCTGTGTTCTCTCAGTACAGACGGGGCATGTCAAGGGAAGTAATTCACACATTCGGGGTTTGTTGGCTTCTGCGCATGTGGGAATCTGGGCGTAACGATGGATACACGTTTCACATAAAGCCTGGTGCCCGCACGGGAAGATCGCAAATTTTGCAAATTGATTAGTGCATTCCACACAGGATAGATATAAGTCTCTTGACGTTCTGTGTTGGACCCCAGTGTTGTTGTTGCTATCGACCAAACATAATGCATCTCGTCGTCTTCATTTTGGCTTATTTTCTTGTCTCTGACTCTGTTGGTTCTGACGTCCTTCGGATTTTTTCTCACATGTTCCCGATGTCGAGTGGTTCTCACGTCTTTCCGCTTTTTTCTGTAGTCGGCCCTGTTTCTTCTGGAATCTTTCCTGCTCTTTTGGGATACTGTCGTGGTTAAGTCTTCCCTGTTCTCCGCCTGCTCATATTCGTCTGAGGTGTCTGTTGTCTGGCTTCTGCTTTCTTGTGCTGCCATTTCTCCATCGGCTTTTTTTTCTTTAGCTTGTGGTGTCAACAGACTGTCTAACAGGCAATCTATGTTGTCAAAACATTGGTATTCGTCAACATCCGGTGTGGGTGCTAGGGCGAAGAAGTTACTCAGCTGCGATGTTTCTGGGGGGTTTTCACAATGGACTGTAGTTGGTACAGGATAATTCAGGGGTTCAGGTGAAAATAAATCTTTCATTATAGCATCCAACCAGGGTTGATCATGTACCAAATTAATGACGTCGCCGAGCGGTTGTACTTCATCATTTGGGTGAAGTCTGATTTGTCAATATCCATGATTTCAACGAGGAGTGCCTGCATGATTGAGCACTCAGGTTAATTGTGAATGCCTGAAAAAAAAACTGCGCGCTATTTATAATGTAAAAGCGCGGACCGTAGCGACAACACTCTGTCGTCTGCTACACTGACGCTGCGAAAATCTGTGTGTGTGTGTTTCTTTTACAATTATAAATGGCTGTCATTTTAACAATAAATCAGGGCCCGTATACATTTTATTTCCAATTAAACTCAGCCAATTCATAGTGTAATATTTTAAAAAATTTACCACCCTAGCGCTCGACTATGTCGTTATTTTTAAGAATTTTATCCATTTTAAACCCATAAGATTATGGTACGGAAGTGTGAAAAAACACCGTACACTGGGAAATAAATCGGTTTTCCTGGCTAAAAATACATCCACACTACAGCTTACAATCTTATAATATTACCCTGAAAATTCCAGCGAGTTTATCGAAATAAATCTTTGGAAAAAATAAAACTTTGGAAAAAAATAAAACACACCATTTTTTTAGCAGATACTATAATCTTGCACTGACTCACACCGGCCGCCATTTTGAACCCAGCACCCACCATCCATACAATCCGCCATTTTGAACCCAGCACCCACCATCCACACAGGCCGCCATTTTGAACCCAGCACCCACCATCCACATGCCGTCTAGACTATAAATAACGTGTAGTCTGTTGTCATTTATTCACAAATACAAATCATGAGTTTAAGAAGACGACCACTGTTCACCCACCACCCGGTCCCTAGTGATCCGAGAAATGCTGCGGCTACAGAACACAGAGAGATGCTTAGCAGTGAAGAAGATGGTGGAATAACGATAATCACAAGCTTTCAGCGGGTTCTTGAAGACGAAACCACGTTAATACGCAGTACAGAAGAACTTGCGGAACAACTCCGGCGAGATGTAAGAGCAGAAGAGGATAGACGGTTGCAAAGGCTAAGTCAACAACAAGACGAAGAAATTAGCAGAATGGTGACCGTGGAAGAAGAATCCGACGACGGTGATATAACTGATGGAGAAAACGGAGAAGACCTTGCATGGTTAAATAGCCATACACCCGCAACAACAACAACAACAACCACGTTGCCTGCCGAAACTCCCAGTATAACGACTTCGGCTGAAGACCGTGCATGGTTAAATAGCCATAGAATTGCAACAACGTCGCCTGCCGAAACTCCCAGTATAACGACTGCAGAAACACCACCACAACGATGCCAACACGAAGCCGAGGTATCCCGCCTCAACGAAGTGATTAACACCATGGGGGAAAACATGAATGGAATGGAGGTGACAATGAATGGAATGGAGGTGGAGATTTCCATACAGAACAAAGAACGACGTAAAGAAGAAAAAAAAACACGATGTAGTGTCTGTACAGATGAGGAGAGCCAGTACGCAGTATTGCCGTGTGGACATCTGTGTATCTGTAAAGATTGTTGGGTCACACTGACGTGTGTGGGAGACATGTGCCACTGCCACGAAGCCGGGGAGCAGCATTTAAAAATAAAATGCCCAATCTGCAGGAAGCATGTGGGTGGTGTAAAGAGAATATACCGCGCATAAGTGTCGTAACACTTTCAAAGGCCCTTTTCAGGGCCACCCCATCTTTCCGGAAGAGGAAACTTCTATCAAAAGCACAAAAAAATTAACACCAGCCCCCATCATCCTTTCCCCAAAGAAAAAAATTTTTTTTAATTTTTTTAATTTTTTTGAAATTATTGAAAAAAATCATACCCTTCGGCCACCGCGCATGCGCAGAATCACCCTAATTCAACCCCACACCCAGTCCATCAGATGCTCCTTCACCTAAGCTTCAATTTGATACCTCACTCGACCCACTTCCCCCCAAAAAAATTTTAGCTCCTTATTTCATCTTCACAAGTCCAGGTCAACGAAATTTCATAACCTTTTTGGAGCTAGGGGAGCCCATAATGGTCCAATGGGGTCGAGTGAGGTATCAATGTGAAGCATTTCACGTCAGCTTCAATTTGATACCTCACTCGACCCACTATCTCCAAAAAAAAAAAATGCGCATTATACCTTTTTGGAGCTAGGGGAGCCCCTAATGGTCCAATGGGGTCGAGTGAGGTATCAATGTGAAGCATTTCACGTCAGCTTCAATTTGATACCTCACTCGACCCACTACCTTGCGCATGCGCATTTTTTTATTTTTTTTTATTTTTTTTTTTGGAGGTAGTGGGTCGAGTGAGGTATCAAATTGAAGCTGACGTGAAATGCTTCACATTGATACCTCACTCGACCCCATTGGACCATTAGGGGCTCCCCTAGCTCCAAAAAGGCAAAAAAATAAAAAATAAAAAAATGCGCATGCGCATTTTTGCCTTTTTGGAGCTAGGGGAGCCCCTAATGGTCCAATGGGGTCGAGTGAGGTATCAAATTGAAGCTTACGTGAAGGGGCATCTGATGGACTGGGTGTGGGGTTGAATTAGGGTGATTCCGCGCATGCGCGGTGGCCGAAGGGTATGAAAATAGCCTTTTTGGAGCTAGGAGAGCCCCTAGTGGACCGATGGGGTCGAGTGAGGTATCAATGTGAAGCATTCATGAAGGAGCATTTAATGGACTGGGTGTGGGTTGAAATAATCCTTTTTTTTCAATAATTTCAATTTTTTTTCAATAATTTCAAAAAATTAAAAAAAAGAATGAACACTAAGCATTTTTTTAATTTTCTACTATTTTTATTAACACAAATAGAATGAACGTATTCACAAGGGTATTGAATTTTAATACAATGATATCTGAGTATTGAATTTTTAATACAATTAACAGTAAAAAAACTCTGAATTTTTAATACAATTATACGCTCTCAAGCCACTTCAATGAATGTGTATGGTAAATGTTTTTCAACACTTGTTCTGATTGTTCAATAGTTCGCCAACAAGACTTGTTTGAATTCATCATCATCTTTCCGGCCCTGGTGCACGTAAATGTACGTAATAATCTCTTCACGTGGAATTTTGGGAGGGCAGGCCGCTTCCACTCTCAGGGCAATTTGCGTCTCCGTCACGGTCTGTAGTGCTTCAGTGATCAGTGCGTATGAGGGTACACTAGTGTCCTCGGGAATTTGAGGTCTGATGAGATCCAGGACTGTGTCGATGTACTTCTGATAAATATAGTGAGACACCTGGTAGGCCAGAGCTTGACGAATTGCACTTGCGAGACTCTGCAACTTCCGCCACGCCGTTAATTTCAAAGTGACACCCTGAGGACAAGCAACAAGCTCTTGCGTATCTAACCGCCTTCGCCATTTACGGATATGCACGAGGAGCTGATCGTTGAAATAAGCACAGCTCACAAAGATGTCGTCACCCACATGAAATTTCGCTTCGTCACTCCCCTGGTCGCGAATAACCGCATCGATGGCGTAATCAAGGGATCTCCAGTTTTTGCCAGGAAGCGTAGGTCATGGCAATATGCTTACCGGGTCTGTCGTTAAAGCCCGCTGCATTAAAATGCACTTCTTCGTCTTTCACACTCACTGTTAAATAGGGTGAGAGCTCCCAAATGTCAGTGTGAGCTGTCTGGTAGGCTTGCTGGATGAGGTTATTGATCTCAAGGACAGACATAGGAAGTTCTACCTCTTGTTTCACTTGCTGGGGTACTACTGGCTCCTCAACCACTGACTCAGGTATTTCTAACGGTGTTAGTCGAGGGCGTTTGGGTCGTCCAGCACGTTTAGCAGGTGTACTCTCTGGGCTAGTGTGCGTACGTTTGCTAGCTGTACGCTCTTCGGTGGTATCCATCACTAAGATATCATCATCTTGTATAACGTCGTCGGCTTCAAGTACATCTGCTAGTTCGTCATTTCCCGTGATCTTCATCCCCGCCACCAAGACTAGAAATGCATAGGGGCCACGGCGCAGTAGAGAGTCGATGAGAGCTCTGTTTTGTGCTGAAAAGGTTTTCTCGGCCATGATATCTTCGACATGCTCTTTCATGAGTATGTGTTCCTGCATAAGGAAATCACATAGTTCACCCACACGCTGTATTTCATCAATGAGACGAACACGGTACTTTCGAAACTTCGCTAGCTGGGCTGCCTCCATGACTGTGGGTTCAGGCTGATGAGGAACTAATACAGCGTAATAGTCTGTTGAATTTGCACTGGTAAAATCAAAAATAGTAAATGGTTCACAGCAGATACAAAACAGGCAAGCAGGCTGGATGACTGGCTAGAGGTGAAGCAGACTAGAGGTGAAACAGGCAGGCAGGCAGGTAGACAGGCTGGGAGGCTGGTCAGGTCAGGTAAGTCACAGTGCTCCGCAAAAGTAGTGCAATGAATACACCCCTACCCTAAAAATCGACTCCTTTTATACGTTTTTCTACAATCCGCCATTTTGAACCCAGCACCCACCATCCACACAGGCCGCCATTTTGAACCCAGCACCCACCATCCACACAGGCCGCCATTTTGAACCCAGCACCCACCATCCACACAGGCCGCCATTTTGAACCCAGCACCCACCATCCACACAGGCCGCCATTTTGAACCCAGCACCCACCATCCACACAGGCCGCCATTTTGAACCCAGCACCCACCATCCACACACACACACGCCGCCATTTTGAACCCAGCACCCACCATCCACACACACGCCGCCATTTTGAACCCAGCACCCACCATCCACACACACGCCGCCATTTTGAACCCAGCACCCACCATCCACACAGGCCGCCATTTTGAACCCAGCACCCACCATCCACACACACGCCGCCATTTTGAACCCAGCACCCACCATCCACACACACACGCATGCGCACACAACCAATTGTGACGTCACCAAAGGTTCTGCGCATGCGCACTGACGCGCTAAATTATGAATTTACTCCTTGTATACTACTAACAATTGCTGTTACATTTTGTAATCATTTATGGATTTAGACAATAATGACATTGTAGGAGCGAAATATGTGAATACATACAAATTCCTAACCTAGTGTACAATGTATTTAATTGCTTTATAATGTATGTTAATACATCGATCAGATGTTGTCCATAAAAAACGGTTATAAATGTAATGATGACTTTATCCGGGTCGAACAATTTATCCAGGAAGATTCCATTTGATCATTCTATTCCGATTGAAAATTAGTCTATTAGATTACAAATTTCAGTTTATTATGATCGAATTTTCAGTATACACAACGTTCAGTCTGTCCTTTTTCAATCTAATAGATTGAGAATAATTTCACTCGCATCGAAAGATTGACATTTTAATCTGAGAAGATTAGATCTTGTCCCTACTTCCAATCTTCTCAGATTAAAATGTCAATCTTTTGGTGAGATTGAAATTAATTTCACTCTATTAGATTGACAAAGAGCGGACTGAATCTATAATGTAGACTGACAATTCAATCAAATAAATCCTAATAAACTGCAATTTTCAATATAACAGATTGATATTTCATCGAAATAGATTGGTCACTAATTCCAACCTAATTATTTGAGAGAGTACCCCGCCCTGAATGTTGCAATACACACAATAGTAGTATATAATGCGCATTTGCAACCCCATTGACACCATTGGGCGCCACCAGTCGCGGAGCATACGGAGCTCACGATTACGTCACATCCGGTCACGTGACCGGAAGTGACCATTGGCCCCTGCGCATGCGCACAATACCGGATAGTAATAATGGTGCACATGGGTCAAAGGTCACTTCCGGTCACGTGACCGGATGTGACGTCATCGGATGTGACGTCATCGGATGTGACGTCATCGGATGTGACGTCATCGTGAGCTCCGCATGCTCCGCGACTGGTGGCGACCCCTGGTGTCAATGGGGTTGCAAATACGCTTTATGGATATTAATCGTGACAGCCCGGAGTTATCTCCTCCTAGTTACAGTTTTCGCCACCAGGGCAACGAGGGACCTGGCTTGAACGCATTTATAATCGACAATGTCCGGCCCTCTCCCGGAGATTATATAGCCTTTTTCTACCCTTCCGAAGTATCCATGGAATGCACAGGGTCCCCGACAATATTGCCCTCTATTTCCCCAGCCTAAATGGCAAGTGGGGAACTCTCGTCATAGCCATACACGCGGGTCGGTTCGTATTGGAACGGAAAAAATACCTGAAACTATGGGAAATAAGACTTATAGTAATAAGCATAACCTATAGGTGGTGTACGATGTTATTATGACTAGCCTATGATCAGTGCGACCCCAGGATCGAGCGTTTATTGTCCAGTATGTCTCCGCAAAAAATAAACATACAAAATGGCGGCGCTTGCTTTAGGGATTCCCCTTTTGGTATCGATGGTGCTGCCTTTTGGAGGCAAGGAAGACAACTCTGAACTTTGAAAAGTTCACGGAGGTCTGGATAGGCCCATACTGGCTCAGAGAAAAATGTGGGTCCCACTGGGAAACCCATGCTCATTGCGGTATGGATTGTGGGATCTTGTTTTTCACGTCTCACCACGTAGAACAAGATGGGCGGAGTCCCGAAGCGATTGGTTGAATTTTTTTGAAAAAGTTACTTTGCGCATGCGTAGTGGATAAATAGCGCTGGGTGGACGTTTTGGGGGCGAGAGAGGCCCCTATTGGTCCGATTGGGTCGTGTGAGGTATCAATGTGTAGCATACGTGAGGGATCATCCGACGGCATGGTCGAGACGTTGAACTGACGTCATTTTGCGCATGCGCAGCAGACAGAGAGTATGGAAATAAGACGTTTTGGGACCGAGGTGGGGCCCTAGTGGCCCGATTGGGTCGAGTGAGGTGTCAAGGTGAAGCGCTCCTCCAGGGCGATCAAGTCGTGGGTGGGTGCATGTAAAATTAGGATTTATCTCGAAAACATAAAAAGCGGAACACGGTGAGTGAGTGAGTGAGTGAGTGGTCATAAAAGGTCATTTAGGAGTAGTAGCCAAAGTGGACATTTTGGGGGTGTGAAGGAAGGTGTTTGGGGTAGAAATAGACCATCCGTGGTGAGGTGTCATCTTGTAGCAACACGCACCAACGTCAAGCTTAACGCTTCAACGCCCTGGTGAATTAGACCTGTATCAATGGTTTTTTAGCTATTCCATGGAAATGCCACTAATTGATCGAAATAAGGTGACACCCATCAACGCCTTCGTTACGCCTTAACGCCCTAGCATAACGCCTTGAAGCCGTGATATAGACCGGAGAGAGAACAATAACAACAATGACAGATGAGAGAACAACAACAACAACAAGTTTTCATATAGTTTATTCTCCCCAATGTTACATCATACCCACGCTGGGGGAGCCGAGTTGGGTATGTTTACAATTCAAGTACTCTTGTCCAATCAGAGACCGCCATTTGGCGCTGTACCCGTCATATTCGTTTTTGCCCGTTAGATGCATTCTCGACTGCTTTTGTCCAATCAGAAGTCGCCATTTCAGAAAGTTCAATCTTCGGCCACGTTCGCTCTCATCTGTTTGTTCTAATCGTCGTCGACCAGGCCTAGATATTGTTCAGGCAGCATGTCCTGCAACAGTTGTTTGCGCATTCTGATCGCATTTTCCAAGGCCTCTGTGGATGGTAACCCCATATCCTCTTCCAAGTGACGCTTGGTCTTCATGATGGACCTGTGCGTGGAGTCGCCTTTCATTTTAAGCGGGAGCAGGCTATACCATTTATATATGGCTGTTTTCCTGATGCAGGGGCGCATTTGGGTGTATGCCTGTTGTACGTTATCCTGTCCACCGTCTTCGATTATCGCATCATAACTATAAATAGCTTCATGCACAATACGATCCCAGAAGGTAGGTTCTTTCTCACTGTCCTGGGACGTAGGCTGAATATATGAGGCCAAGCTCTCCGTATCACTCTCAGCAATGTCTGTTTCGGTATCAGTCGGTGGACTCTCATCAGTCTCTGTATCGGCTTCTTGTGCCTCGGAGTCTACAATCTCATGTATATTTTCCTCGTGTCGCATTATATCGTAACGTCTGGCGAACGTGCGTTCGCACTCAGAACAAGTATGAGCCATGTTGACGGTTGAACGTCGATTGTGCGTGTTTTGGGAATACGCTTGCTTTTATAAACAATAACGCCCGTCAACGCTTAGCTTAACACTTCAACGCCTGGTGAACTAGCTCAGAACCTCTGATTTTCATGGAATTGCCACCAATACATCGAAATACAGTGACGCCCGTCAACGCCCGTCGTTACGCCTTAACGCCCGTCTCAACGCTTTAACGCCCTATCTTTACGCCTTAACGCCCGTCTCAGCGCCTTAACGAGCGATAAAGGGGATTTGGTGGAGGATTGTCCTTTGACCTCTGAGTGCAAATATAAGCCATGTTGACGGTTGAACGTCGATTGTGCGTGTTTGGGGAATACGCTTGCTTTTATAGACGATAACGCCTGTCAACGCTTGGCTAAACACTTCAACACCTGGTGAACTAGCTCAGAAGCTCTGATTTTCATGGAATTGCCACCAATACATTGAAATGCAGTGACGCCCGTCAACGCGTGTCGTTACGCCTTAACGCCCGTCTCAACGCTTCAACGCCCTATCTTTACGCCTTAACGCCCGTCTCAGCGCCTTAACGAGCGATAAAGGGGATTTGGAGGAGGATTGTCCTTTGACCTCTGAGTGCAATTCCGGTCACGTGACCGGAAGTGACCTTTGAAAAGCTGATTTGGAGGACCATTGACATTTGATCTCTGAGTGCAATCTATCCCGTGATGCATCATTTCCGGTCACGTAACCGGAAGTGACCGTTGACCGCTGCGCTGCTCGGAAGTGACGTCATCGTACGCATGTGCGCGCACACACACATACCTGGTGCACCCTCCCCCTGGTGTACCCTAGGCCCTACAGGCTATAGGGTGCAGGGTACATCAGGTATGTGTGTGCGCGCATGCGTACGATGACGTCGGGGGCAAAGGTCACTTCCGGTCACGTGGCCGGAACCGGAAGTGCCGACATAAGAGAAGTGGCGCCCCCTGTCGGAAGTAGGTCAATAAGAACCAATTTAGCCTGCCAATGGTCAAAAGAGTCAATTTAGCCTTTACATGTCAATGGTTAAAGGTCATTTACGGTCACGTGACAGCCTGGAGTTATCTCCCCCATATACATACACAGAGTACATGAACATGTACATGGACAAGGAACATGCATATAGATAGGTTACCTGTACATGGACAACGTATATGTGCCTGAACATGCGCATAGTACATGTACATGGACATGAATAGAGTACAGGAATATGAACATGTGCAAGGCACAAGTACGTGGACATGGATGCACAGTACATGTATATGGACATGCGCAGGGTGCATGTACATTGACATGTGTTACAGGTTACATGTTGATGGACATGCGCAATGTACATGGATATGCACAGATTACGTGTACATGTACAAGGTACATGTACATGGACAGGCTACGTGTATAATTACAAGAAACATGTGCATGAACACAGAGTGGATGTTCATTGAAAGAGAGAGAATTAAGGTTTAGCGTCGCATTCAGCAATATTTCAGCCATATAGCGACATGTACAGCGTGTATGTACAGGGACATGAACAGAGTACATGTACATGGACAAGCACACAGTACATTTACAGGGGCAAGGAACATGTAAATTAACAGATTACCTGCATAGGCATATAGTACATGTTCAGGCACACAGTATATGTACATGGGTATGCACAGAATACATGGACATGCGCAGATTGCATGTAAATGAACATGCGCAGAATACATGAACATGGACAAGGAACATGTATATGGATAGATTACCTGTACATGGACATTGTACGGAGTACATGTTCATTGAGAGAGAGAGAGAATTACGGTTTAACGTCGCATTCCGCAATATTTCAGCTATATGGGCAGAGATAATGTACATGGACTTGAACAGAGTATGTATACATGGACGTGAACAGAGTACATGTAGAATGACATGCACAGAGTACAATTTACTTGAACAGCAAACATGTACATTGACAGAGTACATGTACATGAACAGATTACATGTACAGTCAAATAGTACATGTGCAGGCACATAGTACATGTGCATGAATATGCACAGAATACATGGACATGCGCACAGTACATGTACATGGACATGCACATAGTACATGAACTTGCGCAGAGTGCATGTACATTAGCATACGCAGAAGTTTTGTACATGGACTTGCTCAAAGTACATGAACAGGGCACATATGGATAGATTAGCTGTGCATGGGCAGTGTAAAAACAATAGCCCATTCCGTTTTACCGTCCATTATCTGAGCAGTTAGAGGACGGAAAGCTAAAATTTATTTCTTAAATACAGGGACGATATTATCTAACACAGGACAGATATGATACAATACATGACAGATATGGTATAATACAGGAGAGATATGGTATAATACAGAACAGATATGGTATAATACAGGACAGATACATGTATGGTAAAATACAGGGCAGATATGGTATAATACAGCACATATATGGTATAATACAGAGCAGATATGGTATAATACAGAACATATATTGTATAGTCCAGGACATATGTTACAATACATGACAGATATGGTACAATACAGCACAGATATGGCAAAATACAGGACAGATATGTTATAATACAGAACAGATATTGTATAATACAGCACGGATATGGTATAATACAGGACAGATATTGTATTATACAGGACAGATACTTTATAATAGAGCACAGATATGGTGTAATACAGGACAGTTATTGTATAATACATGACAAATATTGTAAACACAGGACAGATATGGTATAACACAGCACAGATATGGTATAATACAGGACAGATATGGTATAATAGAGGACAAATATTGTATATTATAGAACATATATGCTACAATACAGAACAGATATGGTATAATACAGGACAGATTTGGTATAATACAGGACAGATACTGTATAATACAGCACAGATTTGATATAAAATAGAACATAATTTTGTATAGTACCGGACATATATGGTGCAATACAGGACAGATATTGTATAACACAGGACATATTGTATAACACAGGACAGATATGATATAATACAAGCCAGATATTGTATAATACATGACATATATTGTAAACACAGAACAGATATGGTATAATACAGCACAGATATGGTATAATGCAGGACATATATGGTATAATAGAGGACATATATTGTATACTACAGGACATATATTGCACAATACAGGACAGATATGGTATAATACAGCACCGATTTGGTATAATACAGGACAGATACTGGATAATGCAGAACAGATTTAGTATAATACAGAACATATATTGTATAATACAGGAAATATATGGTACAATACAGGACAGATATTATATAACACAGGACAGATATTGTATAACACAGGACAGATATGGTATAATACAGCACAGATATGGTATAAATCCGGACAGATATGGTATAATACAGCACAGATTTGGTATAATGCAGGACAGATATGGTATAATACAGCAAAGATACGGTATAATGCATGACGCATATGGTATAATAGAAGACAAATATTGTATAATACAGAACACTATATTGTACAGTAAAGGACATATTTGGTACAATACAGGACATATGGAATAGTACAGCACAGATTTGGTATACTACTGGCAAATATTGTATAATACAGAACATATATCGTTTAATACAGGACATATATGGTACAATACAGGACAGATATGGTATAATACAGTACAGATTTGGTATAATACAGAACAGATATTGTATAACACAGGACAGACATTGCATAATACAGCACAGATATGGTATAATTCATGACAGATATGGTATAATACAGCACAGATTTGGTATAATGCAGGACAGATATGGTATAATGCAGCAAAGACATGGTATAATGCATGACAGATATGGCATAATAGAGGACAAATATTGTATAATACAGAACATATATTGTACAGTACCGGACATATATGGTACAATACAGGACATATGGTACAATACAGCACAGATAAGGGATAATACAGCACAGATTTGGTACATATGTGGTATAATACAGGACAGATATTGTATAATTCCTCAGAGATATGGTATAATACAGCACAGATATGGTATAATGCATGACAGATATGGTATAATAGAGGACAAATATTGTATAATACAGAACATATATTGTATAATACAGGACATATATGGTACAATACAGGACATAATGGTACAATACAGCACAGATAAAGGATAATACAGCACAGGTTTGGTATAATACAGAACATCTATGGAATAATACAGGACATACTGTATAATACAGCACATATATGGTATAGTACAGGGCATATATGAGACAATACAGGACAGATATTTTATAATACAGCACAGATAAGGTATAATACTGGACAGATATTGTATAATACGGGACATATTGTATAATACAGGACAGATATGGTATAATAAGGACATGTATTGTATAATACAGGACATATTGTATAATACAGGACAGATATGTTATAATACAAGACATATATTGTATAATACAGGACAAATATTGTATAACGCAGGACAGATATTGAAAAATAGAGGAGAGATATTGTATAATACAGCACATATATGGTATAGTACAGGACATATGGTACAATACAGGACAGATATTGTATAATACAGCACAGATGAGATACAATACTGGACAGATATTGTATAATACAGGGCATATATTGTATAATACAGGACAAATATTGTATAATACAGGACAAATATTGAATAATACAAGATAAATATTGTATAATACAGCACATATATGGTATAGTACAGGACAGATATGATACATTACAGGACATATCGTATAATACAGCACAGATAAGGTATAATACTGGGCTGATATTGTATAATACAGGACAGATATGGTATAATACAGGACAGATACTATATAATACAGCACATATATTGTATAATACAGGACAAATATTGTATAATACAGGACAGATATTATACAATACAGCACAGATGTGGTATAATACAGGACATATATGGTACGATACAGGACAAATATTGTATAATACAGTACAGATATGGTATAATACAGGACAGATATTGTATAATACAGCACAGATATGGTATAATACAGGACAGATATTGTATAATACGGGGCAGATATTCTATAATATTTCTATCCAATGTCTGTCGATTACCTTGAATACGGCTCCATATATGCGTCAAACCGATATTGGACGGCAACAACAATTAGTAGGCCGGCCAAACACACGAAGTGTAACTTTTGATGGCATTGTTTGTTACAAATGGTTACCCATGCTAAATTAGTCCTTTGTGGTGTATGATTCAAGGTGGACGGGGATACCACCTGGATTTTTGGCATTAAAGGTCATTTTTGGGGTCACTTTTGGGGTCAAATAAGGTCACAATTGGTAAGAGTGGTTCCCAGCTCAATTCCCTGTGATGTTTGTTACCAATGGGTATTCACGCTACATCGGTTTTATGTACTGCAGCGTTTGAACACAGGTATGGCTAACTCGTTAATTATTGGAATTGAGGTCATTTTAGAGTCACTTTACGAGTCAGATGAGGTTAAGAATGAGGGAAAATTCTGTTTTATTTCATATATATTGTACTGTTTGTTAAGTACTTTTGTGTGCAGTATGATTCGAGGTAGGGGTGAATACCAAGACACATTTGGCAAGTTGAGGTCATTCTGAGGCCATTTCGAGGTCAGATGAGATTCAAAGATGGCCAAAAGATGGTCCTTAACCCTATCTGGCCTGGGTTTATTGGGACATGTCCAGGCTTGAGGAGGGGCCTTTTCCGCCCCCCCTAATTATTTTTTTACCCCTAGCGCTAGAGGGCTGAAACTCACCACAACAGACCCTTGGGTTCAGCTCTACCAGAAAATGTGAAAAAATCCAAGATGGCCGCTTTGATGACAGTGACGTAGTGTTCAAAAAGAAAAAAATTTAGTCTATTTTTCGGTAAGATTTTTTTTTTTTTTTATTTACGTACTTTCTTCGCAAAAACTTCATGATCAATTAGTAAATATTAATCTGATATGAAATAAAATAGTTTTACCCACTTTTCCTCGCGGAGAAACTAATTTTCTAGAAAAATGACGAAATTATCATTTTCCTGATATCCCACATAGCCGCCATTTTGAATTTGCCAATGATCCTCTGCTCGTGATGTTAGACCCGAAATGATCCCAATACGAAAAACCAAAAATTCACGGAGTGTCAGCTCTTAAATTTTTGTCGCTCGGAGATAGCGCAGAAAGGGTTAAAACTATTTAAAACATTTTTGCATGAAATTCCTTATAAAAACAATAGGTATCAAATCGGAAGTGGTTCTATGGGGTGAATTATCAGATAAGTATAGTGTATTTTTGTTTGCGAAATTTGGCAACATGCATTTTCTTATAGACTGGACCAAGATGATTGTTGGTGCGATGTTTTCGTTCTCGAGTTTGAAGTAGTTTGAGTCAACTCTTCTGGCCTGGGTGATAGAGGATTCCGAAATTCAGTGAACTTGAACATTCGCGGTATCATCAGAATGATTGAAATGAGAGCGAAGACTTTCCATAGTTTTGGAATATTATATTTGGCTAATTTTGAGCCTATTTCTTTAACTCTAGTTGTGAGCCATCATGGCGCTCATGTGAGTTCATCCATAAATCGCCCTTTTTAAAGTTATTCATATAATAGGCATTATTCTTAGGTTATTATGCAAATTTATCAAAACCGAGGGATCCCTAAGCATAGCCCAGCATCCTATTTCCATATGAATCTATTTACATATGCCAAAGATCAAGATTTCATGGTGAAATTAAAATGGCGGCCATATGGGGTCATCTGAAAACCACTCTTAACTGGTCCCATGTAGTTCAAGGCATTATCATGACCTTTTTTCATGAAGCGGAATTTATTCCGTGTTCCGCTCTCATTGGTCACAATTCTCGTACCATAGGTCGGGGTTTCATGTCTGATAATCTGATTATCATATCAGATAAGAGTCTCCTTGTGCGTTCCTATCCCCTTCTGCCACTTTACAATATGTCAGTATTTCATATTTTGGATTCTTCTTTCACATATTGTAAAGAAGATAATTCAAGGCTCCCACCTTTTTTTGTCTCTAACTTGTTCAAGTGTTATTAATGTTTCCTCTCTTCAACCATGCATTTTTAAATTGATGTCAAAGATGTCAGAGATAACATTCTTTATTGACTGTAGTATCTTTTCCCGCAAAGGGCACTTAATCAAGGTCCTTTCAAATTGTACCTGGAGTCAGCATTTTCACAACAAGGTCGTTCGACCATCACATCCTGTGTTATCCGTCCAATCAATCCCTGCATATTTCATATATAGAATTATTATCCCTTACAGCGTTCTTAACAGGACATACTTTTTCTGACCATAACCATTTAATTCGTTTTTGTTTTTCTTGTTCTAATTTCATATGAAAATGCATCTAGCACAGGTTAATCACACAAAGATATTTCCTTCTGAAATGATTAGACAATGAAATTCGCCTTTCACACGATACAGTGACTCATCACTAGCGTCCATTATCCCTGGTGAAAGTTCACATATTTTAACACAGTTTTTTCTAACACAGACTTCTACCAATTCCGATGAAGACCGGAAGATTGCCAGGGCGGAAACGGCGGATGCGAGAGCTGATATACAAGATCGAGCAGCTGCTTGTTGCACGATGCAACCTGGTATGGTGGGATATATACCCCTTTTTCAGTATGATAGCTATGGATATGATATTTTGCTCTATGATAATATCTCATTTACTCTCGTTACAGATTTCACGAAGCATTTATGCAGTACGTGAATGCAATGCTACTATATTTAATAAAGGTAGCCGGTGTTTCCCAGAACTTGTTTTGGAAGGCGAGATCAGCGCCGAATCCTTGAGTGTATGATGAAGGAAGGTTTGACAGATGAGCGGA
This sequence comes from Hanleya hanleyi, assembly GCA_036873755.1. Lineage (NCBI taxonomy): Eukaryota > Metazoa > Mollusca > Polyplacophora > Lepidopleurida > Hanleyidae > Hanleya > Hanleya hanleyi. The sequence goes on along the minus strand of JAVTVY010004183.1, from coordinate 10,571 downwards.
TGAGAATTTTCTATCTTGTTACATGATCGCTGCATTGTGTAATGTATTTGATCGTCAGGAGTCAAAATTTCAGGTCCACTTCAGGTGTTGTAGACAATGCATTTTACCTTTTCAGAAACAGTTATATTGTGTATCTGATAGGTTGTTCAAGGCCAATCCCAAGAGAATTCACCTCATGCTATTTGAAATGTATCATATTGATTAGAAATGACAGTTGCGCTACCAGTCCATTGTCCATTGTCTCTATTGATTACTATTGTCCTGTTGTGACGTGATCATTTGCATATAAATCTTGGAAGGGAAAGCATACTGTTGGTCAAGGAATAATGGAGATTTTTATATATGAGACTAATTCCTACGCAGTATTGTTGTTTTAACATAACTAAAATGGAAGTTGATGCCATGACACATGGAAATGAATTGAGCTGCATCCGCGCTACTGTGAAACATGTGAAATTCGAGAAGACATTTATATTTTGTTCTATGCTATTGAAAAATGGCCAAGATATTGGCAACCACAGGAGGTCGTGGTGATCTGATATTGAAATGTTAAAGAGCTGGACACGGAAAAAATTGTCGGCTGTTCATTTCGCTGTTTTTCATAGCTTTACAAATATTTTAAGAGCTCAAAAGAATTGATAATGGTTTACAGACGACCAGAATATGGAAAGCATAATATACAAAGGAAGTATGAAATTTGTCTAAAAATGCCTAGCTATGTCGATTTTGAATTATGCTAACAGCAGAACGTTCATTTGGAAGTTCAACTGATACCACGCTAGAAAAAAAAAAAAATAAGCTGTTTATCAGAGTGGTGACTGGGGAATTCATGTTGTTTGAACATGTGAACAGTATGTATAGGCCGATTTGCCATTCATAACATTAAGAAATTCGGTCGATTCAATTCACGTTACTGGAATGCTGGGTGTGAGTATGTTGAACCGTTCACAACAGAACGGGCAAGTGAAAATAATTGCATTGTAGGTATATAGCTTCGCGAGTTTTGAAACAAAAAGGGAACTAAGTTATTCCAAAGTGGTATTCTGCCCGATAATGTTCACTATTCCGCCCTATGTATGTTATTCCACAAACAATATATTCAAAATAACTTCTCCAAAATAAAGAACGTAGGAATGGTTTGTTTGGAGAGACCGATCTGTATTTTGATATGATTTTACAGAGGACTATAATGTTTATGTTTTCGTTACAGATATGTTGATGAATGTATTTGAACCAGGGGCGGTCTTTGTCCCGTCATATTGACATAGCGCATTGGATGACGCTGGCCTGGAATGCATCGTCACAGTGGTTGTCACGGTTGATTTGTGTAAAAAATTTACATTATGCATGTAGAATGTTTGCACGTAAGAGAGGAGAGAATATTTATAGTTTGTTTTATGCTATTGAAACATGGTCAATATATTGACATCCACAAAGGGTACTGGTGATTGGCCAGTGATCCAATATTGAAATGTTATATAAAGAGCTCGACACGGAGAAAATTGACGGCAGTTCATATAATTGTTTTTCATAGTTTATAAATATTTTAAGAGCTCAAAAGAATTAAATGGTTTACAGACGACCAGAATATGGAAAGCTTAATATATGCAAAAGTATGACGTTTGACTAAAAATGCCTAGCACGTAGCATTTTGAATTGTGCTTACAGCAGAATGTTCATTTGGGAATTCAGTTGATACCATGATAGAAAAATGAGGACTATAATGTTTATGTTTTCGTTACAGATATGTTGATGAATGTATTTGAAGCAGGGGCTGTCTCTGTCCCGTCAAATGGCATAGCGCATTGGAGGACGCTGGCCTGGATTGCATCGTCACGGTGGTTATCACGGATGATTTATGTAAAAAATTTGCATTATGCATGTAGATTGTATGCACGGAGGGGTGGAGTTCGTCACCTTGGCTGGAGATGCTTGGCGCAGTAGTAAGGTCTACGGATCTAAAGGCTTATTTCACCCGGATGTAGAGGTCATTTGGGGAGGATTTGAGGAGGAGAGGGGGCGGAAACGAGGCGGGGAGGTCAAGTGCACTATAGTTCCGGCAGAATCACCAAAAGCTACAGGAGACACACCACAGGAGAGTTCCAATTGTTGGAGGGAATGTATTCAGAATGTATTCATCCGCGGTGATGCGGTCTGGCAGCGGTTTTGGCGGTGATTCGGTCTCGGGAAAAACCTTCCGCGGAGAAAAAGTAGTCCCTAGATAAAATGGTCCGATTGGGTCGATTGAGGTATCAAAGTGAAGCATTCGTGAAAGGGCATCTAATGGGCTGGGTGTGGGGTTGAACTATCGGCATTCTGCGCATGCGCGGTGGCCCAAGGGTATGGAAATAGACGTGTTGAGATGTAGGGGAGCCCCTAATGGTCCAATGGGGTCGAGTGAGGTATCCATGTAAAGCATTCGTGAAGGGGCATATGATGGGCTGGGTGTGGGGTTGAAATATCGGCATTCTGCGCATGCGCGGTGGCCCAAGGGTATGGAAATAGACGTCTTGAGATGTAGGGGAGCCCCTAATGGTCCAATGGGGTCAAGTGAGGTATCCATGTGAAGCATTCGTGAAGAGGCATATGATGGGCTGGGTGTGGGGTTGAAATATCGGCATTCTGCGCATGCGCGGTGGCCCAAGGGTATGGAAATAGACGTGTTGGGAGCTAGGGGAGCCCCTAAAGGTCCAATGGAGTTGTATGAGGTATCAAAGTGAAGCTTATGTGAAGGGGCATCTAATGGGCTGGGTGTGGGGTTGAAATATCGGCATTGGCCCAAGGGTATCAAAATAGCCGTGTTGGAGCTAGGGGAGCCCCTATTGGACCGTTGGGGTCGAATGAGGTATCAAAGTGAAGCATTCGTGAAGGGGCATCTGATGGGCTGGGTGTGGGGTTGAAACATCGGCATTCTGCGCATGCGCGGTGGCCCAAGGGTATGAAAATGGACGTTTTGGAGCTAGGGGAGCCCCTAATGGTCCAATGGGGTCGAGTGAGGTATCAAAGTGAAGCATTCGCGAAGGGGCATCTGATGGGCTGGGTGTGGGGTTGAACTATCAGCATTCTGCGCATGCGAAACCTACTTCTATACATTTGCGGTAGGGTTGTGGGGTCTCGTTTTCTTAGTCTTGTCATTTAGAACATGATAGGAAGTGTCCCGGAGCGAATCGGTCAAATTTTTGAAAAAAGTCACCGAGACCCATATAGACCCATATAGTCCCATACTGGGGGTATAGGATAAATGTTTGTCCCCCTGGGAAACCTACTTCTATACATTTGCGGTAGGGTTGTTTGGATTTGTCTTTCACGCCTCGTCATTTAGAACACGATAGGAAGTGTCCCGGAGCAAAACGGTGAAATTTTTGAAAAAATTCACCGAGGCCTGGGTAGGCCCATAGGCCTATACTGCATGGCTATGGGTGTATAGGGCCATACGGGGTGGACGTGTTGGGGTCTAGCTGAGTCCCTCATGATCCGATGGGGTCAAGTGAGGTCTTATTTTGAAGCTCTCGTGGAGGAGCACTTGACTACACTAATGGTTCGTCCGTGTTCAATAGTCTGCACATGCGCAGTCTGGCCCGTAGTATAGAAAGCAGGCATTTTGGGGGTATGTGGGTGTGTGTTTGGGGTAGAGATGCACCGCTATGGGTCCGAATGGGTCGTGGAAGGTGTCAAAGTGAAGCTGGTGTGGGGTAGAGTCAGGATGGCGTGTTTTTAAATGCAAGTCGCGTCAATCTGCGCATGCGCAGTCTGGCCGTAGTAGAGAAAGCAGGCATTTTGGGGGGCATGTGGGTGTGTGTTTGGGGTACAGATGGACCGCTATGGGTCCGAATGGGTCGTGGAAGGTGTCAAAGTGAAGCTTGTGTGGGTTAGAGTCAGAATGGTGTGTTTTAAGTGCAAGTCGCGTTAATCTGCGCATGCGCAGTTGGTTGTAGTAAGTAAAGTGGCCATTTTGGGGCAGTACATGAAGGTATTTGGGGTCGAGATGGGCTATTCACGGTTCGAATGCGTCCTGGAGGGTGTCATCTTGTAGCTCTCGGGGTGTAGACCCCGATTTGAGGGCTGCCCACGTCACCTGTGACGTCATCGGTGACGTCATCAGTACGAGTAGTAAGTAAAGTGGGCATTTTAGGGCAGTACAAGAAGGTATTTGGGGTAGAGATGGACCATCCTTGGTCCGAATGCGTCCTGGGAGGTGTCATTTTATAGCTCTCGGGGTGTAGACACCGATTTGGGGGCTGTTCACAGCATCTGTGACGTCATTGGTGACGTCATCAGTACGAGTAGTAGCGAAAGTGTGCATTTTGGGGCACTGAAGGATAATATTTGGGGTAGAGCGGGACCATCTTTGGTCCGAATGCGTCGTGGGAGGTGTCATGTTGTAGCTCTCGGGGTGTACACCCCGATTTGAGGCATGTCTGCAGCATCTGTGACGTCATCGGTGACGTCATCAGTACGAGTAGTAGCGAAAGCGGGTATTTTGGGGCAGTGAAGGAAAGTATTTGGTGTAGAGATGCACCATCCTTGGTCCGAATGTGTCGTGTGCGGTGTCATCTTGTAGCAACGCCCGCCAACACCAAGCTCAATGCTTCAACGCCCTGGTGAAATAGCTCAGAAGCTCTGATTTTCTAGATATTCCATGGAATTGTCACTCATTCTTCGAAATGCAGTGACGTCCGTCGTTACGCCTTAACAGACCGGAGACAGTACAACAACAACAACAAGGATGAGACATGAGAGAACAACAACAACAAGAAGTTTTTTCATATAGTTTATTTTCCCCAATGTTACATCATACCCACGCTGGGGGAGCCGCGTTGGGTATATTTACAATTCAAGAAGACTCTTGTCCAATCAGAGGCCACCATTTGCATCAGTCATATTCGTTCCTGTCCGTTAGATGTATTCTTGTTCAATCAGAAGTCTCCATTTCAGAAAGTTCCATCTTCGGCCATGTTCGCTTTGAACCGTTTATTCTAATCATCGTCGGGCAGCCCAGGATACCGTTGAGGCAACATATCCTCAGATAGTTGTTTGTGCATTCTGAGTATCTATCAGTGCATGAGTGAATACATTCACCCGATGGGAATATTCCGTAGTTTGGTCACGAAGAACGTAACATTGGTCACACTCTCCACTGTCCACTTGGTGTTGGGGCGTTGTTGTTGGGCCCATTCCAAGGGATCCACGGTGTCCAGTTTCTCCAGCATCGTCTCTAGCGAAACTCGGTTAATGATGGTAAACGGTTGCTCAAATACCTGGATGTTACTGCTCGGGTAAAAGTATCGGACTTGGACTGTCTCCTTATGCTGAGCACATAACCAAACGCCAGATTCAATCTGAAGGCCGTAGTTTGATCTTTGAAGATGGCTTCCACGTAGCTACGTAGACGGGCGAGGTCGGTCGGTCGGAAATTGTAAATATCTTGAATAGGGCGATGACGGTTGAAACAGTGCCGTATCATGGACCAATGGCGCCGATAGATGTCACTCACTGGATGGGCGTCCTGTAAGAGATCGCTAGGAACATTTATGGGCTCGTCCAGAAAATGTTTGATGTTGTCAGGTGTATGACTCGAAACCGTAACGGTGGGGTCCGGCTGGATATCCAGGCTCTTCTGAACTGTGGGTATAGGCGGGCTCTCCTTCATCGCATCACCAGTGGCATTCATCTCCCCGGGCTCATCTTCACTAGGTCTGACCTTCCGCGGCTCCTCTTCGGTAGGAAGTTGTCGCTCATGCCATGGTACCGGGGCATGAATCAACCGTTGGTGTCGCAGCAACTGACTGTGTCGTTTGAAGAGTTGACCACAATCCTCGCATGGACGCTTGGGTGGCCCATGAATTGAACGTTCGTGGCGCAGTAAATGATCCTCCCGATTAAATGACCGTGCGGAGGTTATACAAGTATATAGTGTACCGTTGTGGATGGAGGCCTCGTGGCGTCGCAAATCTTCTGGGCGAGTAAACTGCTTCTGGCAAGTTGTGCAAGTGAACATCTTGGTGGTTGACAGAGTGTCTGATGAAACGGCAAGGCCGCTTCCCTTTTATAGCGCGCTAGCTGGTGATCTATTTTTAGCACACCCAGTTCAACTATCCCCAAGTCGAGGGCCGAGCCGTGACATCTTCGGTAACCTCCGTGTCTCTTCGGTCACCTCCGTAACGTCAACGATCAACATGTAGACATATAGAGTATGTACGGCATGTTATGGTATTCATCAGTGCATGAGTGACGCATTCAGCCGATGGGGGTGGTCGGTCAGCTTGGTAAAGAAAAACGTAACATTGGTCACACTCTCCACTGTCCACTTGGTGTTGGGGCGTGGTTGTTGAGCCCATTCCAAGGGATCCACGGTGTGCAGTTTCTCCAGCATCGTCTCTAGCGACGTCCGGTTAATGATGGTAAACGGTTGGTCAAATACCCGGATGTTACTGCTCGAGTAAAAATATCGGGTTTGGTCTGTGTCCTTATGCTGCAGCACGTAACCAAACGCCAGATTTAATTTGAAGGACGTAGCTTGGTCATTGAAGATGACTTCCACGTAGTTGCGTGGACGGGTGAGGTCAGTCAGTCGGAAATTGTAGATATCTTGAATAGGGCGATGACGGTAGAAACAGTGCCGGATCATGGGCCAATGGTGCCGATAGATGTCACTCACTGGATGGTCTTCGTGTAACAGATCGCTGGGAACATTTATGGGTTCGTCCACGAAGTGTACTTTGCCCTCCACGTCGTACAAAATCTGGCCCAAGGTCTTGTCGTCGGAATTTGACTGTTGAATTAGGGCGACATCATCATCGGCCCTCGTGCGGTGGGTGGGAGTTCCACCTGTTTCGATATTCATGCCTACGGGCTCTTCTACCTGCAAACGTGGCTGCGGAACAGGGTGTCGCGTGCGTTGGTGTCGCAGCAACTGACTGATCAGTTTGAAAAGCCGACCACATTCTTCGCATGGACGCTTGGGTACTTCATGGCGTGCACGTGTGTGGCGCTGTAAATGATCAGGGCGCTGAAACGACAGTGTACATATCGTACAGTTATACCGGGCGGTTCCTTCGTGCTTGGTAGCCTCATGGCGGCGCAAGTCGTGCAGACGAGTGAATGATTTCGAGCACGTAGTACAAGTGAACATCTTGGTGGTTGACAGAGTGTCTGATGAAACGGCCAGGCCACTTTCCTTTTATAGCACGCTAGCTGGCATCATGTTCGGGCACTTCGGTGATCTCCGTAACATCTTCGGTGACCTCCGTGTCCCGTGTCACGTGACCGGAACTGACCTTTGACCCCGGCGCGCAAAGGTTTCCACCGCGGTGGAAACCTTTACACCGCGCGCGCCAGGGTCAAATGTCGTTTCAGCGCCCGGATCATTTACAGCGCCACACACGTGCACGCCATGAAGTACCCAAGCGTCCATGCGAAGAATGTGGTCGGCTTTTCAAACTGACCAGTCAGTTGCTGCGACACCAACGCACACGACACCCTGTTCCGCAGCCACGTTTGCAGGTAGAAGAGCCCGTAGGCATCAATATTGAACAGGGGGAACTCCCACCCATCGCACGAGGGCCGATGATGATGTCGCCCTAATTCAACAGTCAAATTCCGACGATAAGAGCTTGGGCCAGATTTTGTACGACGTGGAGGGCAAAGTACACTTCGTGGACGAACCCATAAATGTTCCCAGCGATCTGTTACACGAAGACCATCCAGTGAGTGACATTTATCGGCACCATTGGCCCATGATCCGGCACTGTTTCTACCGTCATCGCCCTATTCAAGATATCTACAATTTCCGACTGACTGACCTCACCCGTCTACGTAGCTACGTGGAAGCCATTTTCAAAGATCAAACTACGGCCTTCAGATTGAATCTGGCGTTTGGTTATGTGCTGCAGCATAAGGAGACAGTCCGATACTTTTACCCGAGCAGTAACATCCAGGTATTTGACCAACCGTTTACCATCATTAACCGAGTGTCGCTAGAGACGATGCTGGAGAAACTGGACACCGTGAATCCCTTGGAATGGGCCCAACAACAACGCCCCAACACCAAGTGGACAGTGGAGAGTGTGACCAATGTTACGTTCTTCGTGACCAAACTACGGAATATTCCAATCGGGTGAATGTATTCACCCATGCACTGATAGATACCCAGAATGCACAAACAACTATCTGAGGATATGTTGCCTCAACGGTATCCTGGGCTGCCCGACGATGATTAGAATAAACGGTTCAAAGCGAACATGGCCGAAGATGGAGCTTTCTGAAATGGAGACTTCTGATTGGACAAGAATACATCTAACGGACAGGAACGAATATGACAGATGCAAATGGTGGCCTCTGATTGGACAAGAGTTTTCTTGAGTTGTAAACATACCCAACGCAGCTCCCCCAGCGTGGGTATGATGTAATATTGGGGAAAATAAACTTTTTGAAAAAAAAAACTTGTTGTTGTTGTTGTTCTCTCATGTGTCATCCTTGTTGTTGTTGTTGTTCTTCTCCGGTCTGTTAAGGCGTAACGACGGACGTCACTGCATTTCGAAGAATTAGTGACAATTCCATGGAATATCTAGAAAATCAGAGCTTCTGAGCTATTTCACCAGGGCGTTGAAGCATTGAGCTTGGTGTTGGCGGGCGTTGCTACAAGATGACACCGCACACGACGCATTCGGACCAAGGATGGTGCATCTCTACACCAAATACTTTCCTTCACTGCCCCAAAATACCCGCTTTCGCTACTACTCGTACTGATGACGTCACCGATGACGTCACAGATGGTGCGGACATGCCTCAAATCGGGGTGTACACCCCGAGAGCTACAACATGACACCTCCCACGACGCATTCGGACCAAAGATGGTCCCGCTCTACCCCAAATATTATCCTTCAGTGCCCCAAAACGCACACTTTCGCTACTTCTCGTACTGATGACGTCACCAATGACGTCACAGATGCTATGAACAGCCTCCAAATCGGGGTCTACAACCCGACAGCTATAAAATGACACCTCCCAGGACGCATTCGGACCAAGGATGGTCCATCTCTACATCAAATACCTTCCTTTCACTGCCCCAAAATGCCCACTTTACTTACTACTCGTAGTGGTGACGTCACCGATGACGTCACAGGTGACATGAACAGCCCTCAAATCGGGGTCTACACCCCGAGAGCTACAAGATGACACCTTCCAGGACGCATTCGAACCGTGAATAGCCCATCTCGACCCCAAATACCTTCATGTACTGCCCCAAAATGGCCACTTTACTTACTACAACCAATTGCGCATGCGCAGATTAACGCGACTTGCACTTAAAAACACACCATTCTGACTCAAACCCACACAAGCTTCACGTTGACACCTTCCACGACCCATTCGGACCCATAGCGGTCCATCTGTACCCCAAACACACATCCACATGCCCCCCAAAATGCCTGCTTTCTCTACTACGGCCAGACTGCGCATGCGCAGATTGACGCGACTTGCATTTTCAAACACGCCATCCTGACTCTACCCCACACCAGCTTCACTTTGACACCTTCCACGACCCATTCGGACCCATAGCGGTGCATCTCTACCCCAAACACACACCCACATACCCCCAAAATGCCTGCTTTCTATACTACAGGCCAGACTGCGCATGCGCAGACTATTGAACGCGGACGAACCATTAGTGTAGTCAAGTGCTCCTAAACGAGAGCTTCAAAATAAGACCTCACTCGACCCCATCGGATCATTATGGACTCACCTAGACCCCAACACGTCCACCCCGTATGGCCCTATACACCCATAGCCATGCAGTATAGGCCTATGGGCCTACCCAGGCCTCAGTGACTTTTTTCAAAAATTTCACCGTTTTGCTCCGGGACACTTCCTATCGTGTTCTAAATGACGAAACTAAGAAAATAAATCCAAACAACCCTACCGCAAATGTATAGAAGTAGGTTTCCCAGGGGGACAAACATTGATCCTATACCCCCAGTATGGGACTATATGGGGCTATATCGTACTTTTTCAAAAATTTCACCGATTCGCTGCGGGACACTTCCTATCATGTTCTAAATGACGAGACGAGTAAAACGAGACCCCACAACCCTACCGCAAATGTATAGAAGTACGTTTCCCAGGGGGACAAACAGTGATCCTATACCCTCAGTATGGGACTATATGGGGTTCGGTGACTTTTTTCAAAAATTTCACCGATTCGCACGGGGACACTTCCTATCATGTTCTAAATGACGAGACGAGTAAAACGAGATCCCACAACCCTACCGCAAATGCATAGAAGTACGTTTCCCAGGGGGACAAACATCGGTCCTATACCCTCAGTATGGGACTATATGAGGCTATATCGTACTTTTTCCAAAATTTCACCGATTCGCACGGGGACACTTCCTATCATGTTCTAAATGACGAGACGAGTAAAACGAGACCCCACAACCCTACCGCAAATGTATAGAAGTACGTTTCCCAGGGGGATAAACATTGAACCTATACCCCAGTATCGGACTATATGTGGCTCGGTGACTTTTTTCAAAAATTTCACCGATTCGCACGGGGACACTTCCTATCATGTT
>JAVTVY010004182.1:0-42339 GCA_036873755.1 Hanleya hanleyi | reverse complement strand
TGTCATCATTGGGTACTGGAAGCGAGGACCAATCTCTTTGACACTTTGGCATGAGCTATGAAACATATAAGATTTCATAATTAGGAACGAATGCTAATTCTGTTCTGTATACTGGGCTAGTTTGAGATATCTCTTTTAAGATACCATGCTCAAAAATAGTAAGATGGTACAAGGGATCCGGTCTGCGCAGTAATGTTGAAACTTCAAAAGTGCCTGAATCCTGATTATCTCCCTTGGATCAAAACATGCAGTAGTCTAGTTGTTGAGTTGTGACATTGAGTCACAAGAGTGACGTCCCTTCATGTAGCCGACCCGCCGGCAGACGAAAGGGTGGAGCAGTTCACTTGCTACTGCATGGACTAAAGAAAGCTGATTTAAAATTTGAAGAAATACATTTTAATTTCGAATTATTTGAACTCCTTGATATGGAAGGTGAAGGTATGGATATTCTCTATAGTCAATATATAGAATATACCCCACCGTTTGATCCGCCGACTCTTGTGATGCAACGTCACAACTCGAGAATACCGTATTAATTTGAAGCGTAACTTGGATTTTCGAATCGGACTAAAAAAGGTATCTTGCACTACTAGGCCCCATGTGGGACCTGTGTATCAAATTTCAGAAAGATCCATGAAATATTTCCTGAGCATTCACGATAACAATGTTTCAAGGGGAAATTCAAGATGGCCGCCTTGTGGCAATATTGGATTTTCGATTCGGACCAAAAAAGGTATCTTGCACAACTAGACAAGGAGAACCTGTGTACCAAATTTAACAAAGATCCATGCAGTAGTTCCTGAGAAATCACGATAACAAAATGGGAAAATTCAAGATGGCCGCCTGGTGACCATATTGGATTTTCGATGCGGACCGAAAAAGGCATCTTGCATATCGAGACCCTAAGGGGAACCTGTGTACCAAATTTGAGAAAGATCCTTGCAGTAGTTCCTGAGAAATAACAATAAAGTTTCATGGAGAAATCCAAGATGGTTGCCTGGTGGCCATACTGGATTTTCAAATCGGACCGGGAAAGATATCTTGCACAACTAGACACCAAGGCGAACCTGTGTAACAAATTTGAGAAAGATCCATGCAGTACTTCCTGAGAAATGACGATGAATTTTCATGGGGAAATCCAATATGGCTGCCTGGTGGCCATATTGGATTTTTGAATCGGACCAAAAAAGGTACCTTGCACAACTAGACCCCAAGGGGAAACTGTGTACCAAATTTGAGAAAGATCTATGCAGTAGTTCCTGAGACATCGCGATAAAAAGGTTTTATAGAGAAATCCAAGATGGCTGCCTTCTGGCCATATTGGATTTTCGATTCGGACAGAAAAATGTATCTTGCACAACTAGACCCTAAGGGGAACCTGTGTATCAAATTTGAGAAAGATCCATGCAGTACTTCCTGAGAAATGACGATAACAAGGTTTCACTGGGAAATCCAAGATGGCTGCCTGGTGGCCATATTGGATTTTCAAATCGGACCAGAAAAGGTATCTTGCACAACTAGACCCCAAGGGGAACCTGTGTACCAAATTCGAGAAAGATCCATGCAGTAGTTCCTGAGAAATCGTGATAACAATATTTCATGGGGAAATCCAAGATGGCTGTCCGGTGGCCATATTGGAATTTCGAATCGGACCAAAAAAGGTATCCTGTGCAACTAGACCCCAAGGGGAACCTGTGTACCAAATTTGAGAAAGATCCATGCAGTAGTTCCTGAGAAATCGCGATAACACGGTTTCATGGGGAAATCCAAGATGGCTGCCTGGTGGCCATATTGGATTTTCGAATCGGACCAGAAAAGGTATCTTGCACAACTAGACCCCAAGGGGAACCTGTGAACCAAATTTGAGAAAGATCCATGAAGTAGTTCCTGAGAAATCGCGATAACAAGATTTCATGGAGAAATCCAAGATGGCTGCCCGGTGGTCATATTGGATTTTCGAATCGGACCAGAAAAGGTATCTTGCATAACTAGACCCCAAGGGGAACCTGTGTACCAAATTTGAGAGAGATCCATGAAGTAGTTCCTGAGAAATCGCGATAACAAGAATTGTTTACGGACGGACGGACGGACGACGGACTGACTGACGACGGACGACGGACAAAAAGTGATTTGAACAGCCCACCATCTGATGATGGTGGGCTAAAAATAGATGAGGGATTTACATTTTTATGAGTACGGTAATTTCCCTATTAATTCGCGATGTAGTGATGAAACTCGCCACTCCTAAAATTGGCTACTTTCGAATTATTTGTCGAGCGAATTCCAGAAAAACGCCAGTGTTCGAATTAAATGTCGCGCCGATTTTCACGGGAGATCCAAAATGGCGGACCGCTTTGCCGTGGTCGTAGTGATCGTATTTATTACCGTGTATTAACTTTGATGTCTCATCATAGTTTCCATAAAAGGCAGTGTATGATGTCAGAAAATCTCCTCTACCCTGATAAAGGGGTCTAATTTTATTCGAGGAAGTCAACCATATTGATCGAGTGACAAGTTCAGCAAGATCATGCAGATTTTTTAGCTGACGTCCGTAAATTCGCGTCCATAATAACATCGTAAAAGTAGGCCAAAACATTGAACGTATATTCCTTCCTTTTTGTTCAGTATTAGCTATGATCTATATTATGAAACCTAACTGACATGGAATTGAAAGAATATTCTGGAAATATAAAACTATACACATATTAGAGTATTCCATGTTCGAGTCGTTCGGTATGTCAACGTTGTTGTTATGAACCCTGAAAATGGCCTGTATCACGAAGCTTTAGACAGATAAGCGGACTGCCATAGACTTTTTGGTCTGCACTGTCCATGATTTTACGCACACCATCCAGGACTTGAATAAATATCCCGGACCTTTGAAACGAAATGAATGTAGAATTAACGGCGGATTGTACAAGAGAACCGAGTGTCAGTCGGCAATACAGGTTTCGATTTGTTTCAAGTATGAGAATATCTATTACGGTACAGGTACTGTAACATTTTACTAAAAGTATGGGGTCGAAGTATGATATCGTTCTGAATATTAATTAGCTACTGGTAGGTTCTCATCTCAGAAACTTTACCTATTGCCGTTTAAATGTTTCTCAAATTTGTTTAGAATTAGAGTAATGGAATGGCGATAGCGATGTTTTGATTCTTATTGTAAAAATGCGGGGTGTAATTCCAAAGAATTTTTATTGCTGGAATTTCGGTAAGTTCGTGGGTATTCATAAGAAGTATTTTCATTAACAATAAAATATTTAACTAAACGGGAAAGAGGTAAGTCTTTATGATAACTATATTTGAACAAAACAGAGCACATGCAGAGATGATTGTTGTCAGCGCTTCACATCGCAAAATTTGTTTTTGTCCCCTGTTGGGGAAAACTGACGTTTGTCAACTGTGTGATTTCCTGTCTATGTTGCGTTAAACGACAGGTGTATTTTGTTAAAACTTTTTTATTTTAAGTTTATCTAATTATCTAAATAAGCAGGTGTGTTTTGCCTTATGGCCGGTGTCACAACTCCAAGACTATCCCTGAGTTTCAGTTGGTCGACTCTGACGATGAAGACTTCCTTGGATTTTCTGCAGAAGATATTCCCCCGGAAATGAAGATCGATGAGACCAGTTTGTCCGCATCTGAATGTGCCGATTTGAAAACTTGTAGCTTTAATCTCGGATAAATTAAATCCAGTACACAATGCCTCAGTACCATGCTTTTATTTTATGCCGTTTTATATTATATATTTATAAACAACACAGAAACACCGGTATAGATTAATAAATATATTTATTTGGCCAACAAATGGGTCAGACTAAGCTGCCAGTTGGTATCGATTGGCTTTCGCCCGATTGGCATAAGCCATGTTGGCTTACGCCCGAGTGGCTTTCGCCCGAGTGGCTCACCATGTGAATGGATGTGCCCGAGTGGCTTTCGCCCGAGTGGCTTTCGCCCGAGTGGCTCACCATGTGAATGGATGTGCCCGAGTGGCTTTCGCCCGATTGGCATAAACCATGTTGGCTTACGCCCGATTGGCGTAAGCCATGTTGGCTTACGCCCGATTGGCTTACGCCAGTGAATGGCTCACCATGTGAATGGGTGTGCCCGATTGGCTTTCGCCCGTGAATGCTCACCAAGTGAATGGCTTTCGCCCGAATGGCATGTGAATGGGTGTGCCCGAATGGCTTTCGCCCATATGGCATGTGAATGGGTGTGCTCGAATGGCTTTCGCCCGAATAGCATGTGAATGAGTGTGCCCGAGTGGCTTTCGCCTGAATGGCATGTGAATGGGTGTGCCCGAATGGCTTTCGCCCGAATGGCTTATACCTGTGAATTGCTCACCGTGAATGACTGGCCAAGTGAAATGAATTGCTCATTGCGAATGGCTGACCATGTGAATGGCTGCCGTGAATGCTGTGTGAATGGCTGTCGCGTGAATGGATAGAGTGTGAATGCAGATAGTTGCTGCGTGAATGGATATCCCTGCGAATGGTAGATCATATACTGAGTTAACATACTTTATATAGAGATATGAAAGTGTGTGAACCAACATAAGCATTACTACCAATTACTTAATGAGCTTGCTCCCTATATGATATTACTATGCACTCGATAGCCTTATGAAACATCTTTGGGGACATATAGTTATGCCCAAAAAATGAGACTAGATATGACAATTATCTAGTTGAGGTGCCCCAAAGAGGAAATAAAGAATAGGGGTATTTCAGTTGACAAGGTATTCCACAACAAAGTTACTGGAACTGCCACATGGGTGACCTTGTAGCTGAAATGTTTGAATTGTTGTGCACGAATATAGTTTACAGTCGCAAATATTAGTGTGAGCACAAATAGCAGTTGTTGTGGAGACAGACGGTATCAATATGATTTAGTATGCATTGCCCCTTGTGCTACACAGTCAGTGGTGTTAACTGTGGGAAATAGTCAAATATAAAATCACATTTATACCGTTAACACATACTACGCTTATTAGATGTAGGCTAAAAAACAGACACTATTGCAAAAAATGAGCAAAGAAAAACATACTGCCTGGTGACATGGTTATACAGCTCAAAGCTAATATCGTTGATCAAGGGAGCATTAAAGGTTACCAAATGGATATGGCGCATAATTATATAAGGATCAATAAAATGTCTAAACGGCAAGTCTAGGTTCATAACTAATCACCGTCGAAATATAGGGGTGAAGCACAAAAAACACTCGTCTACAATATGTACAGGATTGCGATACTACTCTATCTGCTACACTACCGTGTACTCGTAGGGATGTTCATTGATCGAAACTCGCAGGCAACGTTAACAAAGAACACCTTTACACTTCTAGGGATGAAGCACAAGTCCTTTCCCTCTCCGATAAAATTCAGGACTCTACGAATTAATCCGTATGCTACACATGAATGTGACGATGGAAATAATCATTGATTAGAATTATATTAACAAAATATTGCACAGGCATGACAGGTCATAATGATCGTCATCACCGGAGTATCCATAAGAGAATGATCCTTCGATGCAGGGCTCCAGTTATAAAATAAATGGGACGGAGTACAATTGCTATCTGTTTGTGACATAGTTGTGAGTAAATACATTAATGTGCATATACATCGTTAATATTAACCAGAGTAAAGCACGGTTCAATGGTATCCTTGTAGTTAATGCAAGGCTATGGACAATTACTCATGCGAATCCAAATCAAACAATACTGCTTATGGTCGGACATGACATCAGATACATGGCCGCATAGGCCTGTGTACATGAAAAATAGAAGCATACAATCGGTTAATCGGTGGTTTAAAAACAAATAGCTGGGATACAACTAGTGGCTGCCTCCGAATGAAATGCATTACCCCTTGTGCTACACAGTGGTGTTAACTCTATGGGAAATAGTCAAAGATAAAATCACATTTATACAGTTAACACATACTACGCTCATTAGATGTAGGCTAAAAAAAAACTAAAAAAAACAGACAATAGTGCAAGAAATGAGCAAAGAAAAAAAAACTATACTGCCTGGTGACATGGTTATAAAGCTCAAGCTAATATCGTTGATCAAGGGAGCATTAAAGGTGACCAAATGGATATGGCGCACAACTATATAAGGATCGGGCTCCGGTTATAAAATAAATGGGACGGAGTACAATTGCTATCTGTTTGTGACATAGTTGTGAGTAAATACATTAATGTGCATATACATCGTTAATATTAACCAGAGTAAAAGTACGGTTCAATGGTATCCTTGTAAAGGAATTAATGCAAGGCTATGGACAATTACTCATGCGAATCCAAATCAAACAATACTGCTTATGGTCGGACATGACATCAGATACATGGCCGCATAGGCCTGTGTACATGAAAAATAGAAGCATACAATCGGTTAATCGGTGGTTTTAAAACAAATAGCTGGGATACAACTAGTGGCTGCTTCCAAATGAAATGCATTACCCCTTGTGCTACACAGTGGTGTTAACTCTATGGGAAATAGTCAAAGATAAAATCACATTTATACAGTTAACACATACTACGCTCATTAGATGTAGGCTAAAAAACAGACAATAGTGCAAGAAATGAGCAAAGAAAAACTATACTGCCTGGTGACATGGTTATAAAGCTCAAGCTAATATCGTTGATCAAGGGAGCATTAAAGGTGACCAAATGGATATGGCGCACAACTATATAAGGATCAATAAACTGTCTAAACGGCAAGTCTTGGTTCATAACTAATCACCGTCGAAATATAGGGGTGAAGCACAAAAAATGCTCGTCTACGATATGTACAGGATTTGCGAAACTAGTCGATCTGCTACACTACTGTGTACTCATAGGAATGTTCATTGATCGAAATTCGACCGTCCGAATGCGATATCGTCATCACCTGAGTATCCATATTGAGGAATGATCCTTCGATGCAGGGCTCTGGTATAAAATAAATGGGACAGAGTACAATTGCTATCTGTTTGTGACGTCCCATATAGTTGTGAGTAATTACATTAATGTGCATGTACATCGTTAATATTAACCAGAGCAAAGCGCGATTCAATGGTATCCTTGTAAAGAGTTAATGCACGGCTATGGACAATTACTCATGCGATGCAAATCGAACAATACTGCTTATGGTCGGACATGACATCAGATACATGGCCGAATAGGCCTCTGTACATGAAAATAAGAAGCATACAATCGGTTGATCGGTGGCTTAAAACAAATAGCATTGATCATGTTAATACAACAGTTTTGAAGAGTTCTCAATTAATGCTACTGCAAATAAGTGGCCAAGCGCGAAATTGGAATGGACCTAAACATCAGAACGACGTAAAAGAAGAAGAATAATACCGGTGCATGGGAGCATCAGAAAAGAAGAGTCTGACGGTCATGATTGAAGTCAGTATACAATTCTTATAACATTACAACAATCCGGAATTAATATAAGAGACGTTCAAGCTTCAAAGCATTGCCACTGCCTAATCAAAATAATCTGAAAGTAAAAGGAATCAGTTGCACAACTGGTCAAGACAGTTTCTGCCGGACATATCCTGGAAATAGATAACTCAACCTCCGCACAGAGATGTCACTGGGTGACGTCACACCAGCGACACCTACGATAGAAACTCAACAAATACAGCATGGGCTATTCAGCGCTCTGCAGAGCAAAACGAGGCTGAAATAATTACACGTCATGAAGCCTCAGCTATAACTGACAACAGATTTGCACCTGCCAAATTAATGAGATTGGACAGAAAAGTGCCAAGCGCAGTTCTGAGTTGCATGTGACATTTTAAACAAAACACATGTTCTCTAACGTAAGTGACAACACATCGGAATGGTAAATGCTATCAAGATGACTAACAAGATGGGCAAGCTGGTTATTCTCTACTTCTGTGACGTGTAAATAGCTCTGGAAGATAGATAAATATAGCCCTTTTAAAGTTAATGCAGAGTACTTTCTTGACATGACCACAGAGGGCCACATATAGGCAGTCTGTCATTAAGTTATCGGCTGATGACGAAAGGAGAGACTTGAGCAAGGACATCACGACTGTTTCAACCGGACTGTAGAACTTGTGGTAGAATGGCTAATAGAGGCATACCAGCTCCATTGACACATCCGAATACAGGCCGCTCCAAAACTGCCTCCTCAACTGCTACTCTGCATGCCATCTGACTCTATAAAGCACTGCCACGATATGAATTATACCGCACATAATTCCTGGGTTGCACTATTACCGAGAGGATGTACGCTGTTATTGGAATCGTGACTTCGTAAACACTTGGAGGCCACTTCAGTACTTCTGTTGCTTTCAAATCATGGGTGGAAATTTTTATCAGGCTTTGTACTGGCGAAACACATGACGTTGCATACCATCGTGACAAAGCTTCCCTTTCACAAGCATAATGTTGTAATGCGCAAAAGGAAGATGAGTGATCAACATACGAGTTGTCCAGTTCTGAGGTCTATATTCGCAAGACCAGCAATTACTATTTTACACATGATATCTGGGCAGATTGTCCTGGAGGTCACAGCAGGTTCTGGTCTGTCTATTTCTGGTAACCCACGGAACGTCCGTGTTGTTGTTGTTATCCGAAACCGTGGACTGACATGACTTCGCCTGCATGCTAAACTGTTGCAGCATGCTTCCGAGCATGAGCATGGGTTGTCACCGAGTCGTATTGGCTTCAGCATTGACGATGTCTTGTAACCCCAGCACGCATGTGCGGAGAATGCCTGCGCAACCAAATGTGCGCGAACAAATGTAACTTCCGGTGAAAACACCTCATGTTTTCGACCCGCTGCCGATCTTTCATAAATCACAATAAGTTGCTCCCATAACTCCCCATGATTGGGCATATTGAGAATCAGTCGAAACGTACAATATTGTGGTGAGTCAGCGGGCCTTCACGTCGACAGGCGCCCAACGTTTCTTGGTAAAGTTCGAGTCAAACGCTGGCGACATCATTCTTGGCGGGCGACAGACGACCTGATGAAAAGACAGGACCGATAGTCGTTGTATTCCCCATGACGCGAAAGAACAACACATACACGTATTACGGGAATATAACAGTCTCTTCGGACGGAACGTCGATGCAGGATGGATGACAGAATCGTCGATAAAGTTCAATAAATTTCGGGAGTGTTTTAACCGTCCTGCATGCTGCCATCGATTCCACCGACACGTGACCAGATATTAATATTCATACTACAGGTTTCACGTTCGTAACAATACATGTGACAGGGCCTACTGAGCTGGACAGGCTGAGATGTGTCTGTGAGTTTACAAATGAGTCCTAACATATTAGGACCCCAATTAGCAATAATTGACTATTTCAGTTGCTTTGACTTTCCTGTACTACATCAATCGTTCAACTCGCATGTTCAAATACCAATACTGCTCTTGTACTCTTCTTCTTGATGTTTTTAGCTGCTGCCCTTGCTGAAGGAATTGGATATAGATTTATTAATCAGGAGTTTATTATGCTTTGACTGAACCAAATGAATAGGGTGGTATATAACTAATAATAAAAGGTTATACGTCTGTTTGACTGGCACATTGAACTTCTCCATCCAATATTAGCTGGTTAAGATCAATCGGATGATCTGGGTGAGAAGAAAGTATGTGATGTTTTCCAGTATTGCTCGAGGGTATCTAGGAATTAGATTTATCATACCAGGAGTTCATTATCTCATATTGTATATCCTTTTTACCCCTCAGCCTATTAGGCTGTGGGGTCTTGTCGTCGGTAAGTACGTCCGGTCGTCTGGTCGTCAGTCGTCAACAATTCTTGTGACCAGTCTAGAAGCCAAACCGTTGCCTCTAGAGACTTCAAATTTGGTATACAGCATTGTTGGATGGTCAGCCACAAGCCTATTGAATCTGGACCCGATTGGTTGGAAACTTTGGCGGCCATCTTTAATTTATGCGAAACCGTCACAGCTTTCTCGTTACCAAGACATCTTTAGAACGACTTACCCTAGGCACACCAAACTTGCCGTGCACATCCATATGCTCGTGACCCAGAACCCTATTGAATCTGGACCCGATTAGGGGAAACTTTGGCGGCCATCTTTAATTTAACCGAAATCATGAATCTTGTGTATCTCGGAAATCATTCTGCTGTTCAGTGTGAAACTTGGTATAGATTATCGATACATCAAGAAACTTTAAAGGAATGACCAAACCAGTTTCCCTGATTGGGTGAAAGCCTTGGCGGCCATCTTTAATTTATACAGAATCTTTAATGATGTATTTCTCTGATACCATTGAAGTGTTCTATACGAAAATTGGTATACAGCATCGATGTATCAAGAGACTTGCAGTGAATAACCACATCAGTTCTTCTGAGAGGTGGGAAGGATGACCGGTCATTTTTAATTTGTGCAAAATCATTAGTGATCTCTATCTCTGATACCGTTCAAGTGCTCGATGTAAAATTTGATATACATCATCATTGCATCAAGAGACTTGCGATGAATGACAGAACTGGTTTCTCTGATTGGGCGGAAATCTTGGCGACCATTTTAAGTTATGCAAAATCATTAATGATCTATATCTGATACCATTTTAGTGCTTCATATTTAACTATAAATCATCGATACATCAAGAAACTTACAATTAATGACAACTAATTTCTCTGATTAGGTGGAAAACTTGATTGCCATCTTTAATTTATGCAAAATCTATACCTTTGGTACTATTCAAGTGTTTGATGCAAGACTTCGTATACATCATCAGTACATCAAGAGACTAAAAATGAATGACAGAACCATTTTCTCTGATTGGATGGAAACCTTGGCAGGCGTTTTCAATTTATGTAAAATAATTGCTGATCTATATATCCTTTTGATACTGTTCAAGTGTTCAGTATGCTTGGTATACGTCATAGATACATCAACAGACAAGTAATGACTGCCGGTTTCTCTGATTGGGCGGAAAACTTTGCGGCCATTTCTGATTGCAAGTTTTTTGATAATCTGTATATTTGTCACTTGACTACTTGATGTTCCTAATATTTTCAAAGTAGTATGGTTCAAATTGAATAGATTGTGAATGGCTGGCACCCAGAGCCGAGGGGTTTTAGATGCGCAGCTTCGTATTCCTACCAAAAACTATATATTACTTGGCTCCCACTGAAAATCGGAAGGCTCTTATTATTGTTCAGATTATTATTAGGGTTCAAAGCAAGAATGGCTTGAAGGCTTTTCTTTTTGTTCAGAATATTTTTGTTCTTCCGCCATATTTTTCGCACGTGATATGTCAAATTATTTATTATAGTTCTCCAATAGATCCAACACCCCACACTGAATTTATCACATTTTAATCTTCTACAAGCCGCTGCTAAAGCATGTTCTGCATTCAAACAAATCTTTCAGGCTTTACATATGCGTTTTCCATTCATTGTGTACCAATATACACTGACTAAAACTGTCTGGCTGAGGGGTTGTTGCACCTTTTAGGTGCTGCCTCATGTTTATATCTATTTGAAATATTCCGTAATTATTCAGGTCTATCGGAATATAGTGACCCCAATTTGATCATCACAATTTGCATGCAAATTAAGCGATAATTTATTTTATCACCAGGAATTTCCAATTTCAAAGCACGTGTAGCGTCTATATTTCATGTAAGAAAGCACGAAAGGAACAGTCTTTCTTTATTAACTATAAAAGGTTTGGTTCTGGTTAGAAATGTTTCGTTGGTCTTCAAAGCATTGGTTAGGACAATTTAGAGCTCGTAGCTTCTCCAAAACTTCAGTTTGGTGACGGCACAATAGCCATATATTTATTTTTTTCAATGGCAGCAGTTTACAGTCACAGAATGAAAATGAACATACATGGGGATTTCTGTGACCGGCAGATTGAAGCAGCACTGTGGTGATTGCATCAAAGCGTTGGTTAGGAAGAATTAAATCTAAGTCATTGCTTCTCCCAACCTTCAGTTTGGTGACAGCACAATGGTTGGGGCTTTTACAAAGCAGCCGTTTACAGTGACAGATTTGTTTGACCGGCAGACTAAAACGGCACAATCGCGAATATAGGGTCTGTGTAACACTTGATAATTTGATTTTCCACCTCGCAAAATGTGAAACTAGAAAGATTGAAGGCTTGAAAACTTGAGACTGCTTTCGCATTCCATCTTTCCTTCTTGCAAAATTGAAAATAGAAAGATGGAAAGCTCGACATATCTCCGCAGTCCAGCTTGCCATCTTGTAAACTGTATAAGCTTTCAAATTAAATTGAAGCCTTATAGTAATACCGGTGCCATACTTTGATAATATTCGTTCGTTTATCCCAACATCAGAATTTGCAATAGTATTGTAAAAATGCATATCTTGGATATTGGGAGAAATGGGACTAATTTTAACAAAGTATCACTCGTATTCCTAGATGACATAAATATAATCCGAAATACAAAACATAGAAACGGTGTTAAACTTTCCAATTTTTCATACTTTCAATTCTATGAGACTGAAAGCAGGAATACAGGAGTGGTGTCGAGCTTTTCATCCTCTTACTGTGAATTTCGCAAGACAGAAAGCCGGTATACGGGAGTGCGTTTCATCTTCCCACTTTCAAATCCGCTGGAATACGAGAGCAATGTAGAGCTACTTTCCATCTTCCTACTTTCAATATAGCATAACGAAAAGGTGGAATATGGAAGCGATGTAGAAATTTTCACCTTCTTTCTACTTTCAATTTTGAGAGATGAAAATCAGAATTGTCAAGTGTCAATTGTCACGGACGATATATTTTAGGCCTATTCTCTTTTTTACCCCTCGGCCAAAATTTGGCCGAAGGGTTTGTCGTCGTCATGTACGTCCGTCTGTCTGTCTGTCCGTCTGTCTGTCTGTCTGTCCGTCTGCCCGTCACACCTTTCTCGTTACCAAGATATCTTTAGAACAACTTACCCTAGGCACACCAAACTTGTAGTGCACATCCATATGCGCTCGTGACCCAGAACCCTATTGAATCTGGACCCGATTGGTTGGAAACTTTGGCGGTCATCTTTAATTTATGCGAAACCATCACAGCTTTCTCGTTACCAAGATATCTTTAGAACGACTTATCCTAGGCACACCAAACTTGCACTGCACATCCATATGCTCATGACCCAG
Organism: Hanleya hanleyi; assembly: GCA_036873755.1. Lineage (NCBI taxonomy): Eukaryota > Metazoa > Mollusca > Polyplacophora > Lepidopleurida > Hanleyidae > Hanleya > Hanleya hanleyi. The sequence continues at coordinate 29,214 of JAVTVY010004182.1, read as the reverse complement.
AACCCTATTGAATCTGGACCTGATTGGTTGGAAACTTTGGCGGCCATATTTAATTTATGCGAAACCATTAATCTTGTGTATCTCAGGTACCATTTCACTGTTCAGTGTGGAACTTGGTATAGATCATCGATGCATCAAGAAACTTCAAAGGAATGACCAAATCAGTTTCCCTGATTCGGTGGAAACCTTGGCGGCCATCTTTAATTTATGCAAAATCTTTAATGATATATATCTCTGATACCATTCATGTGTTCTATATGAAACTTGGTATACAGCATCGATGTATCAAGAGACCTGCAATGTATAACCACATCAGTTCCTCTGAGTGGCGGGAAGGATGGGCGGCCATCTTTAATTTATGCGAAATCATTAATGATCTCTATCTCTGATACCGTTCGAGTGCTCGATGTAAATTTGGTATATATCATCGATGCATCAATAGACTTACGATAAATGACAGTTCTGGTGTTTCTGATTGGGCGGAAACCTTGGTGGCCATCTTTAATTTATGCAAAATCTTTGATGATGTATATCTTTGATACCATTTCAGTGTTCTATATGAACTTGGTATACAGCATCGATGTATCAAGAGACCTGCAATGTATAACCACATCAGTTCCTCTGAGTGGCGGGAAGGATGGGCGGCCATCTTTAATTTATGCGAAATCATTAATGATCGCTATCTCTGCTACCGTTCAAGTGCTCGATGTAGAATTTGGTATACATCATCGATGCATCAATAGACTTACGATAAATGACAGGTCTGGTGTTTCTGATTGGGCGGAAACCTTGGTGGCCATCTTTAATTTATGCAAAATCTTTAATGATGTATATCTTTGATACCATTTCAGTTTTCTATACGAAGTTTGGTATACAGCATCGATGTATCACGAGACTTGCAATGAATAACCACATCAGTTCCTCTGAGTGGCAGAAAGGATGGGCGGCCATCTTTAATTTATGCGAAATCATTAATGATCTCTATCTCTGATACCGTTAAAGTGCTCGATGTAAAATTTGGTATACATCATCGATGCATCAATAGACTTACGATAAATGACAGTTCTGTTTTTTCTGATTGGGCGGAAACCTTGGTGGTCATCTTTAATTTATGCAAAATCTTTAATGATGTATATCTTTGATACCATTTCAGTGTTCTATATGAAACTTGGTATACAGCATCGATGTATCAAGAGACTTGTAATGAATATAACCACATCAGTTCCTCTGAGTGGTGGGAAGGATGGGCGGCCATCTTTAATTTATGCAAAATCATTAATGATGTCTATCTCTGTCATTGATGCATCAAGAGACTTATGTAATGAATATCAGTTTCTCTGATTGAACGGAAACCTTAGAGGCCATTTCTAATTGCACAATTTTTCAGAATCCGTATATTTGTCACTTTGACTGCTTGGTGTTCCTGAAATCTTGGTTCATATTGAATACATGAATGGCTGGCGCCCAGAGCCGAGGGGTTTTCAGATGCGCAGCTTCGTATTAAACAGCGGCTTTTAAAGCGGCACAACGGTAATTTCCCAATTTATTAAGTTTTATTCACAGAGAGGATTTCTGTGTCCGGCTGATTGTACCGTCCTATGCAGCAACAGTTTGCATAGAACTAGGGAAAGTGATAGCTCAACAACAGAATGTGGAGTCCTATCAAAGCAGCAGTTTACAGCAGCAGCAAAACGAAAGCCAAGCATGTTAATGGCTTGCTTCGTTCCCACATTCACGCCGATCCGCATATAGGTGATGCCACCTGGGGGCCAAGTTAAAATTTCGTTTCCGGACAATAACTTTTGAAAAACTGAATGGATTCTTTTCAAATTTGGTGTATGGATACCTCACCTCAAGATCTCGCTTGGGATTGTTTTTCGCACCGATTCGCCTATGGGTGACACCACCTGGGGGCCAAGTTAAAAGAATGTGTGATGGTTACCCGAGAATAACTCCCTCGGAACATGAACATGAGTGAACATGATTTTCGTTTGAAAGTGAAACGACTGAACGTGATTGTTATGTACTGTAAAAATGCTGAAATTTCATATCATGCGAAATGGTGATGGTCAATTGCTCTAAACTGGATTTATTCAAGTTTGAAAACGGTCGAATGTGCTCTTTCGACATTTTAGGGACATTTTCCGAAGGGATTCCCCTTCATATATAAAATATGACACCTCAAACCAAAACCATTTGTGTGTATTTATTATCACAATGCTTAGTGTTACAATCAGTTGAAATATCATTCTGGTTTGAGGTGTCATATTTCATCAAGATTAAAAATTGTGCAAATGCTTCGCTTGTATTCTACCAGAAACGTTATGTGAGCAAGTAAAAAATGCATTTGAAGTAGACGTCGTTGTAGTGCAGTTGTTAGGCTGCTCGCTTTCGAAAGCTGTGTGGTGACCAGATTGTTGAGCTATGAGTTCGAGTCACATTTTGGATCAGGAAAAAAATTCTTCCTATTTTGTTATTCTTTTTTTCTAATATTTAACATTTGGATTTATTTATGTTATGTGAAACAATCTTCAGTGATATTCAGTTAATAAAATATAGATATAACTGTGTATACACATGACATGTCCAAGTCACCATGACTGAATTGCTTTATTTTCATGGGTCAGCAATACTTCCCATGTAGAAGAAACGAGGGAATTTTCAAGTGTTCTCGTTATATTTAAGAATCATTATAGTTCTAACTATGAACAGTAACGTACCATTCAACAAGTCGAAGTGTGAGTGTTGTCACAAGAATACGCATTCAGGCCAGACCAAAAAAATATCTGGTTCACAGTTAGAGTGGGTAAAACGAAGGAGTGAAATCTGCGAATGCTGAGACCATCGAAGCGCCTACAGCCGTAGCCGATGATGACCAGCCCGAGGCGGAGTCAAGTTCCCGTTGTGTCATACTATATACCATTTCCTCGTTTGTCTCGGACACGGGCGTACTGTGTGTTGTGTCGGCATAGAGGTCCAGGCATGAAACCAGTTCCACCTGAAGCAGACACACACCCTGCATTTCGGATGCGGCCGTGTTTTCCGGAATCCTCCGATGAAACTGGATCGGATACCGTCTGAGCGCATGTGTTACCTTTCAGTCTTGACAATGAACTTGTAAGTTCTTATTGAACTGAACTGAGGCTCTTTATTATTTATTTTTGTAACAATTGAAGCAACATGGCAACACTTTGTGCGTTTTTTTGTGTGAAATATGTTGCCAGCATTTATTTGTTGCTCGGTAAAAATCGAAATAGAGATATATATAATATATCGTTTTGCGTGTTAAATCTCTCATATCTGTGATGAAATCTGCTCTGTCAGTACCGGTACATGCATGTATCGAGGTGTCTTCGGTCTCTTTATTACGTGAATAATATTTAGCAGCCAGGCGTGTATAGAATACGTATTAGGGACAGATATTCTACGGCAAGTTCGGTTTGCAACATTACAATGACGTCGCTCGTTAAAAGAAGTTACTTTTGAAACAGCAATAATTTCACATATTCGCAGATTATTTAACTAAAAGACGGTTACGAATTAATATATGATACATTGAGTAATAACTAATCCTTGTTATTGTTTGAAAATGGGGTAAAAATGGAATTTCGACCGAAACGAATAATTCTGTACGACTGCCCTAAAAAAAACGTTACTGTCGAGGAAACCTGTTCATTCAAAAATAGAAGGTACCAAAATAGCACAGAGTCGGCTGTGCATTTGACGTCATAAATGGCAGCTGACCCGGCCTGGACAATAGATATACACACGCCAGTGTCCGAGGGAGTTATTCTCTGGTAACCATCACACATTCTTTCGTTTCCGGACAATAACTTTCGAAAAACTTAACGGATCCTTTTCAAATCTGGTATATGGGTACCTCTCCTCAAGATCTCGCTTGGGATTTTTTTTCACGCCGATCTGCTCATAGGTGGCGCTACCAGGGGGCCAAGTTAAAATTTTGCGTCCGTCCGACTTAAGTTTCCGGACAATAACTCCTGAAAAACTGAACAGATTCTTCTCAAATTTGGTATGTGGGAACCTCGCCTCAAGATCAGCAATCTGTCGAATCAGTGTTTTTGCATAGTGTAGAAACGTAATTTGAACTCCGCTCCCAGGTGGTGCCATCTATCACCGGATGTGGATGAAACGCAATCAAAAATAAGCTTATATTGTCGCAAAGTTTATAGGTAGTTGATCGAGTATTTATCGGTATACCCTGAGCTTTGAACTTTGAAGTCATTATTTTACCAAGTTCAAAGATGGCTCCGTCGTGGCACCACGAAATGTAATCTCAGTAGAGATTCCTATCAATCAGAGTAGGAATATCTGCCCCATGTCACCAGGTTACACCACTGTCAAGGGAAAATTACCTTGATAATCATTGTTGCATCATCAAATGTTCAGACGTCATGATTCAACGAAGGCAGTCTAGTCAACTGTCAAGCTGGGGTTTCACTTAGTCGAGTTAGTGAAAGCAGAGTTAGGAAGGATCGCACGTGTAGCCCAGTGGCAAAGCGGGATTAGGGAGAAATGTAATGTAGTCTAGTGTCAAAGCGGGGTTTGGAAGGAATATACATGTAGTCCAGTATCAAAGTGGGGTTACGGTTATGAAGGAACGCGCGTAGTCCAAACGGAGGTTAGAGAGGACTGTACATGTGGTCCGATGCCAAAGAGTTTAGGGCGGAATGTATATATAATCGACTGTCAGATGTACAGTCAAACTTGGGTTACGAGTGCATTTCATCTGTCAGAATGATATAATATTGAGACTTTACTTAACAAAACGTTAAGTAGCTAAAGCCCCAATCACGCTGTCAAGAATTGGGTAGGCGAATCACCGCGAACTGGAAAATCGTGTTCATTCTTGGCAATTCGTACTGGCATCTTGCGGGGTTCGTCGCAGATCGTGACCGTTCTTGCCTATTCTCGGAGGGAGTACGAAAGTTTTGAAATGTTCAAAACATTCGCCGGCCAAGTACGATTAAATGGTATACGTATGGCATTCTTGGCACCATCCTACTGCGTTCTCGCATGCATTCTCGTCCTATCGTGTATATTCGTGGGTAGTCCTAGTAGTTCTTTCGGTCACAAATCAGCAAGAATGCCGTACGCATTGTACGATGATAGTTGGACGCATTCTACGCTTCTTGTACGATCATACTACGATACTGAGAAGAATTCAACACGATGTGTGGCGACAGTACTACGAATACCCACGACAGTACTACGAATAACCGCGACAGTACGACTAATACCCACGCTGGCGCTACGTTTCATGAAGAATAGGCTACGCTTCCTCGCGAATCTCCTACGATTTCATAGGATTGCTCCACGATCTCTCGCGAAGACCATCGTATGTTGTACATTTCATAGAAGACGGATCATATATATAGGTTCGCGTGGCCTCCTGGGGTGTCGTGTCACAGCGTAACAGGTTCGTACTGCATTCGTACTTACATCGTACTGCATACGTGCTTATTCGTAGCAGATTATCGAGCATTCGTAGTGGGTTCACGGGCTGCCGTGTTGATGCGTAGGGCGTTCTTCATTGAATCGTACTGCATGCGTACTCATTCTTGATGATTCTTGTTAAATGCTTATGGCTGTCGTACAAGAAACCTACGGCATGCGTAAGGGATTCGTAGGACAGTTTCAAAGAGGCCCTCTACAGGCGAATTGACACGAATCGACAAGATTAAAATATTCGTGGTCATTTGCCGGCATTCTCCACCCAATTCTTGACAGTGTGACTGGGGCTTAAGTTTCAAGCTGGTTAGGGAAGAATGTACGTGTAGTCAAGTGGCAGAATGAGGTTAGGGAGAGATGTTAGTGTAGTCCAGTGTCATAGCGGTGTTACAAAGGAACGTATGTGTAGACGAGTATCAAAGCATCCTTATGAAGGAATGAACGTATAGTCCAGTGTCAAAGCGGCGTTAGGGAGGAATGTTCGTGTAGTCCAGTGTCGAAGCGGGATTATGAATAATTTATTATGTGATGATTGGTGTAACAAAGCCTCACTATCTTGAAATTAACAAATCACAGCAACCTGAAAGTCACACAGATATTATTTGGGTGTTTCCAAGCAATATTTATTCTCATCTGGTGAGTATATCAGAAAATATTTTGGGACATGTTTTAATTTTGTCAATTTTTGATACACAGGATTCATTTTGGCGAAATATTTTTGCAAAAGGGTATTGCAGCGATTAACAACGCTTTCGATGTACTGATAAGAAGTCATATGACCCCACAGACAAATTTACTGACTCCATATTTCTATAAACTTCTCAAGAATCAAAAGTGATCTCTGTGATGATTTGTATCCCAACTACGTACACCTTTATTGTAGACCAAGGTCGAAATCCGCCAACTTGGCACAAAATGTAATGGAAAATTTGCACTCTAATTCAAGTTAATCTCAGGACAACGCTGTCTGGCCTCGATGGCAGCGGGCGATGCAACGACACGTGTCATGTGGGACTTCAGGGGATTGACCTGGGCTGTCGTTGTGCACACCACAGGTCATGGTCAGAATAGGCCCCAGCTCCTCAGACAGCTTGTCGTAAAAGTCGACTAACTGAGGCACCCGTGGAGTTTCCGGATGGGAAAAGGAATAAGACGCCACCCGTGTGGTTCCCGGGTATGAAAATGAATAGGACCCAACGTCGTGATATGACTGAAATATAGTTGAAAGCGACGTTAAATCATATTCACTCAATCACTGCAACGACACGTACCTGGCCGCATGAGCTTCGGTTCATCAATGTGGGCGCTTTGAGATGTCTAACCTAGAATACATTTCTATGATAATTGGTATATTCTCGACCTAAGGTTGCCAAAATTATCATAAATGCAAGTGTATTGGTCCGTTCTTGGAACAGTATGAATATTTGATACATATTATCATATTTACACCAGTTATCAATAGCTGAAAAACCAGCTCCATGTTATAAACATAGGGGAGAGATCATTAGAACTAACCTAAGCTCACGCGGTGACCATCAAGGATTCATGTGGAAAAAGCGGATTGAGATGATAAACATTAAGCTAAATAGTCGAATTCATTCCATGCTGGAGATATCTTGCGGTTTGCCATTGCGCTATATTCTTGAGAAATATTCTTGCGCGAGAACAGCATATAACTACTTTTGGCATTTCGTGGGCAGTGGTTCGAAAGGGACATAGGCACATATACAGGTCGATACACAAAATAAAACCGGGAACGGAGATTGTGAACGCGTTGATTATGAATTAATTAGTATTGTTAGTTACGAATTAATAATATTATATAATTAAATGAGAGCTTCCATAATCAATAAAGATGACCTTGGTATGAACTGATAACAATATCCTTGGTTGGTAAGTATTTAGTAAGCAAGGCTTTCTTCTACTGTACTTACCTGTATATGTTGAAGTGATATGGTGGTTTCCACTGATGAATAGTGAAATGTTGTGCCAATTTAGGGGAGGGGTTAATATAGAGTAAATGGTGACTGTAGAAGATGAATTCCTGTTGAACCTTGTGATAACTGATGCAACAATTGATATTTTAAGAAGTCCTTTCACTTACCTTGCTGTGTGCATATATATTCAATAATGCCACCTGAAATAACTGATCACACTTGTTGGCAAAAGGCACCTTTCCAGTAGACGAGAGAGATAAAATCATCTCATGGCCAGCGTACATCGACTGATGGAAGTTACCTGCCCATTCTGTGAATTTGAGAAGTCGATCCGGAAATTTGTACGTTTGAAAACCCATTTTGATCAGGAGCACCCCGACGTAAATGATCTGGACACCAACACCAATGAGGTATTAGTCCAATCTGGCGGCTCATTCACGATGGGGAGCAAGCTCATTCACACAGGCCCGTAAGATCATCCGGAGATGATCCGAGATGGGGAATTCCGCTGGGAGAAATTTCAGAGAGTGTCAGAAGGGCTGCAAGGTCATCCACAACAAAGGGCGAACCTGTACCACCACCGAGTCGCTAAAACACCATGAATGAACAGGAGCATGGACCAAAGAAAGCTCGAATGGGGTACAGTCCCAAGAATCCTCATTTTGATGACACGCTCACAATTAAGAAACCAGAAGAGTTCAGAGGTTTGACGCCACTGGATGTGTGTAGTTCCGTGTGCAAATTTCGACACACATAGTCTGCAACCCCAGGGGATGACTTCTCTCGCAAAGAAGCTAACCTTAGTACGACCAGGAGAGACCCCAGTGGACACACAGAAAAAGGCAGCGACGTCTCCACCACAGCGATGGTGGCAAGCGTGGCCTCAGTCCTTGGGATGGAGGCCGGGTATCCCTAGAGCAGGACAAGCAGGTAGAGAGCAGCACTCTGACCTAAAAGAGGGAGTGTGACCAACTGGTGAAGACTCACTATCAGTTTTGACCATAAATATGAGTTCCTTGTCGTCCGCAATGGGTCAGTATCTCATCATTAAGAACACTAAATGGAAACTCTTCACCAAAGGCTCCAGGACGAACAATTTCCGCATCATCAGAACAGAAAATGGTGAGATGAAGTACCTGCTGTCATCAGCAGAGCCCTTGCCTTCCAAGTCATCGACATCCGATTCAGCTGCACCATCCGAGGTTAAGGAATGCCCATCTGTAAAATCAGCCAAACCCTCGAAGTCAACGTAAAAGAAGCTGACCACCCGCCCACGAAACGTTCAACAAATTTGTCGTATTTGACGTCAGTAACGTCGTTTGTACACTTAAAGTCCACGACCATGAACTCTGCACAGCCATCGTACTTGAAAGTTCACGTCCGTCATTGAAATCTTCACCAATCCCTTCATCGATGAAGACTGCACAGCAAACATTCCTGAAGTCCTAATCCGTGATGTCTGCGTCCATTATGTCTGCACAGACCTCATACCTGAAGTCTTCCACCATGTGATCTTCATTGCCAGTCCAATCACATCATTTGTGAAGCAGATCGCTTTCCCCACCACCGAAGACATTTGTTGAGATGCCTTTAACCGTATATAAGGTTAAAGACGAACTAACCGGGTTGTCTGGGAGAGCTCGTTGCTTTCTGTGCCAGGGATGTATGCCACTCATGCCACTGACTAGAAGAGGTTGGGAAGACATATTAATACCAGTCTAATATCGCCCAGTACGGGACAGGAAAAGATGAACGGCAATACTAAGCCGGTAATATGGTAATTTTGGCAATATGGCTGGACTGTTCAAGGGATGGAGGTCTGAATATCGAGCCAGAAGATCTGCATGACAAATATAACACATAAATTCATGAGAAATAGTAAACTGAGAAGTGGAGGATGTAATATCCAGTGTATATATTATATTGTTATATATTATATTTGCCTGGTATATAATTATTGTACATTAGATTAGCACAGTCCTGACAATATTACGATTATATTGCTTGAATAACTTGTTGTATGATTGAATATCTGACCTTATATATGAGCTGTTCAACTTGGTTGTTGACATTCTTTGTGTGGTATTTTTAGATTATTAGGACTGTGGTTTTGTAGTCTCGGTTTACGTCCGATTTCTGGGCTGTTTATCATCGACGTCATACTGTACATTTGTCGAGGGTGCCATTACGATCTCGAATAGTCCCGTGATATATTTTGATATGAATTATGCGTTTTTCTATTCTATTGTGGCTTCAAATGCTTTTTAGAAATGTAGATTAAGAGTTTAATATATAATTAGGAATCTCATGCTGAAATTTACTGAATTTATTGTTGAACTATTTGCTGTCACTTCAGGTGTGAAATCTGAACTGATTTGCGATACGCGGGATATTCAACTTCTTTATCGACACCAAATTGAGATACGAGTTAATTGTTTACATATCTCGATAGTCAAACTATTTTAAACGTGGAATATGTAAGCTTTTTGATTTAATTGATCTTGCGTATTTATAATTGAATTCTAAACGGACAGGGGGTACCGACAAAGTTGATATAGTACTATTTTGCTTACACAATTCAGTATTTGTCAGCGTTTGTGTTTTTTGTCATTTGCAATTTACTTTAGAATAAATTAAGTTTCTTTGGTTAATTTATGCCACTAAAGCCTTAATACACTGTCATAATTTTGGACCGAAAATGGGATTTGACCCAAACTTTTGGGATCCGCCACGTTTATACTAAAAAATATCTTGTGAATTTGACCCAATCCTTCTAACAGTGTATCTATCCTCCCTTTTGTCCGTTGTCATGGCATTGCAGTCTATTATTAGACATTGGGGATGTTTCTGGAAGCTGACGCAAGCTTGTTTACGTGGGTCAATCACTTAGAGCTTTCTGGAACACTATTGTAAATTGTATCTAGGTCATATAATGCGGCAATGCTGTGTATTCTAGAAGCTTCTTGAATTGGTAGAATGATCTGGAATACCTCATAGAGTATAAATAGCGCTCAGTCAGTCAGTCAGTCGGGAATTCAAACTGGCTTTTATGTGGGTCTGTTATACCCTGTTACGGTCAGGATTTTACCTTTGCCTGTATCTGCGGACTGCTGGATTGTTTGTTCCTGTGTATTGACTTTTGGCTGTTGCATAACATATGCTATTTGCTGATGGCTATCCGATATTGGACATTTACTGGGACTGTGTACAACTGAGCAGTGTTGGATTACCATTATACAGAAGAGTGATTTGTGCGACAATAAGACTATATTTCACACATTTATTTGTTGTATTAACTTTACTTAAATTGTATATGATTTTAGTATTGTAAATAAATATTTGATTGTTAATCCTTGATTTCACTCAGTTGACACTGTTACACTCAGTTGACGTAACAGAAATTGGTTTGTTTACATTATTGATCAGCTGGCGGCTTTGCCACGTAGTTCTAAATTGATACAGCTTTACAACATTGTCTAAATTTGTGAAGTCAGGGAGTACACCATCAGCATGTCATTTGACCCAGCGCAGTTTGCCTTAGAGCCTAGTCAGGAGGAATTTAACGAACTACGCAAAGAGGATTTGTTTGCGCTGTGTAAATTCCTACAAATTAAAGTTAAAATATCTTGGAGAAAGCAAAAAATTAAGAAACTCATTATTAAACATTTTGTTAGCAAACAACTTTGGGATGAAAGTGATTTTGATTTAACTGAGGAAATAGCTGATGATTTGAAAATAAGGAAATTAGAATTGTAAAATCAGCTGGAATTAAAGAAATTAGAATTAGAAAAAGAGGAAAGAGAAAGAGAGAAAGAAAGACAGTTTCAGTTAGAGAGAAAAGTTAGAAAAAGACAGAGAATCAGAGAGAAAAAAGTTAGAAAAAGAGGAAAGAGAGAAAGAAAGAGCATTAGAGAGAGAAAAGGAAGAAAGACAGTTTCAGTTAGAAATGAAGCATATGGAATTACAGTCGCAAACAATCCCTCCTGCACATGCACCTCTACAATCACAATTAAAATTTGATGCGGCTCGTCAAATACGTCTCGTCCCGCCATTTTAGGAAAAAGAAGTTGATAAATATTTTCTGCATGTTGAGAAAATTGCTGAAAATTTAAAATGGCCAAAAGAAAATTGGAGTTTACTTCTTCAAAGTGTTTTGATCGGAAAGGCAAGGGACAATTACACTCAATTGACGGTAGAGCAAGCATCAAATTATGATACAGTGAAGGATTTAATCCTTAAAGGTTATGAATTAGTTCCTGAAGCCTATAGACAAAAGTTTCGTAGTTGTGAAAAAGAAAACTCTCAGACTCATTTAGAATTTGCTCGTTCAAAAGAACAGTTATTTGATAGGTGGTGTGCCTCGGTTAAAATTGACAACCAATTTGAAAGCCTTAGACAGCTTATGCTGGTAGAGGAATTTAAAAGATGTATCCATGGTGATATTAGAACATTCCTTGATGAAAAGAATGCCAAAACTTTAGATCAGGCAGCAGGTTTTGCTGACGAATACGCTCTGACACACAAATTGTCATTTGTCAATGCTGTTAAACCAAGTTCATTCCAGTCTAGTCTCTCAGGTAACAAACCCAGTTATTTCTCAGGGCCTAAAACTTTTAACCCCAGGTCAAAGGTCAAACACAAAGTCTCAGTCACCCACTTTTAACACTCAAAATAAATCTCCCGTTTGCAACAACTGTAAGACGGACGGCCATTTAATGGCTAATCGTTTTACATTGAAAAGAAAACAACAAGATCAAACCCAATGGTTTCCTCACTTCAAGATCTATACCCAAGCAGGTTAGTGACGTTTATAGTGTTGTCATGGTATTGCAGTATAAAATTAGACACTGTAGATAGTTCTAGAATAATAGAGCTGATGTAAACTTGTTTACGTTCTGTTGAATGGTTATAGTCATAGAATTTTCTCGAAGTCGTGACCGATTTATCGCAAGTAAATGTCGATTATCATTGCAAATGGCCGATACACGAAGAGACCCGTTTGATGCGAGTAATTGGGTCACACCGCCATCTGCACATAGGCTGTTATGATATTGTAATTTACTATTATTGGATACTGTCGATGTTTCTGGAATGATAGAGCTACGTAGGCTGGTTTACTATTATGTGGGTTAATCATTTCGAGCTTTCTGGAAGCTTATTGTAATTGTATCTGGGTTAGATCATACGTCAATGCTGTACCGTTGGAAGCTTCTTGATTTGGTAGAATAATTTCGAATGCCCGATAGAGTATAAATAGCCTGACATTCAGTGATCGAGGGGGGATTCAAACTGGCTTCTATGTGGGTGCATTAGACTGTGTTACTATCTGGATTTTGCCTTTGCCTGAGATTACTGACTTGGATTACTCCTGTGTTTTGACCGCTGCGTGGTCTACGATTGAACTGTCGGAAATTGGACATTTGCTGGAACTGTACGACAGCACGGACTGTGGAGTATACACCGGTATAGCGTTGAACAGTAAGACTATATTTGACATTTATTTCTTGTATTAACCTTACTTAATTTGTGTATGACTTCAGTATTGTAAATAAATATTTGATTGTTAATCCTTGACTTCACAAATGTTTTCTGTTACGTTTTTACACTGTTCCTATTAGTTCTATCAAGGATAAGGTTGACAGTTTTTCAAATCCTGTTATGGAGATTTTTGAACCAGTTATCCACAATGGTTTTGGTCACTTTCAAGTGATTTGTCTAATGCTACTCCTGTGAAGATTTTGCGAGACACGGGCGCGTCCCAGTCTCTTTTGTTGGCAGATACTTTGCCGTTTTCTGACTCTTCATCTGCAGGCAGTAATGTCCTGATTAAAGGGGTAGATTCTGTAAATTATACACCCGTTCCGCTCCAACGTTTATCTGTCTTCCGACTTGATTTCTGGGCCTGTTACGGTGTAGTTTACCATTTGAGGGTGTTCAATTACTTCTTGGAAATGATCTTGCGGGAGATAAGGTCGGAGTTAACCCGATTGTAACTGACAAACCTGGTTTGGATCAGATCCATGATCCAGTTGAAGACGAAATTCAAAGTTCGTATCCTGCTTGTACAGTTACTAGAGCCATAGTAAATTGGCTGAGGAGTCTAAAAAGTCTCTTAAAGATGACGTCATCGATGACGTTTGTTTGGCCGACACTTTCGTGTGTTTAAATGATGAGGCTGATAAGCCACAAGCAAACTGGAATGTTCTAATGACAAAATTTCAAAATCACGGCTGGTTAATGAACAGCATAGTGACAAGGACATTTCCAAGTTGTTTGACAGGACAGTAGATGAGTGTGATGTAACTCAAGAGCCTGTGTGTTACTTTTGTAAGAATGGTGTTCTTATGCGCAAATGGAGACCGCCAGGTGTGTCACCTGATGATGAATCAGCAGTTAAGTATCAGATTGTAGTACCAAATTCATATCGTTCAGATATCCCCAGACTAGCCCATGAAGCACCTCTGTCAGGCCATTTAGGTGTTAACAAAACATATTACAAAATTCTAAATCATTTCTATTGGCCAAATTTAAAGAAAGATGTTACGGAATTTTATAGACCATGCCATACATGTCAAATGGTAGGAAAACCAAACCAAACCATACCAAAGGCCCCTCTACAACCAATCCCTGCATTTGAGGAAGCATTTAGTAGGGTGGTTATAGATTGTGTTGGTTCATTACCAAAAACAAAGTCATGCAATCAATACATGTGACAGTCATGTGTGCTTCAACCAGGTTCCCTGAGGCCATTCTTTACGGAATATTATGGCAAAAACTATTGTTGAAGCCTTAGTTAAGTTTTTCACACTTGTCGGCCTACCCCAGTCCGTTCAGTCTGATCAAGGATCTAATTTCATGTCAGGAATTTTTCAACAAGTCATGCATGAATTGGGAATAAAGCAGTACAAATCATCTGCATACAACTCAGAAATCCAAGGCGCATTAGAAAGATTTCACCAGACATTAAAGAACATGATTAGGACTTATTGTTTTGACACTGAGAAAGACTGGGATGAAGGCATACATTTGTTATTGTTTGCTGTTAGAGAGTCTGTTCAAGAGTCTTTAGGCTTCAGTCCATTTGAATGTGTCTTTGGTCATACAGTTAGAGGACCACTTAAACTGATAAAGGAAAAGTTCTTAGACAGTGATCTTGACTCATGTAGTCTCTTACAATATTTGTCGGACTTTCGCACCAGGTTGACTAAAGCATGTGATTTGTCCATGTCAAATTTAAAGTCAGCACAAAAATGTATGAAAATAACCTATGATAAACATGCCCTTAAACGAAGTTTCAAACCTGGTGAGAAGGTACTGGATTTTCTGCCTATTCCTGGTAATCCACTTAAGGCTAGATGTTATGGTCCTTATGTCATTGAAAAGAAATTAAGTGACCTTAATTATGTAATTCAGACTCAGGACATGCGTAAACACAAACAGTTATGTCATGTAAATATTTTGAAGTTATACATAGACAGATATAGCACTAACAGTACTGTACACCCTGTAAGTGTAGTTAGATCTGACCCTGATAATAATGAAACTTGTGAAGAGCCCATGACAGCGGCGAAATTACAGAACTCTTGACATTCTACTTAATTTGGATTCCAAGTTGTGTCATCTCGAACCAGCGCGTCAGGAAGAACTTCGAACTCTGCTCAGTCAATATGAACATTTGTTTCCTGATATCCCCACTCGGACTGATAAAATTTCACATGACGTCAATGTCGGAGATTCTAATCCAGTGAAGCAGCACCCATATCGTTTGAATCCCATTAAACAAAACTATCTGAAAAAAGAGACTAAGTATTTATTGGACAATGACTTCATTGAACCAAGTAATAGTAACTGGAGTTCACCTTGTATCCTCGTTCTAAAGCCAGATGGCAGTTACAGGATGTGTACTGACATTGTACACATTAACCAAAACAGACGCATTGACGATTGCATTGATAAATTGGGAAGTGCCAAGTTTGTGTCAAAGTTTGATCTTCTGAAAGGATTTTGGCAAGTTCCACTGACAGATCGTGCGAAGGAGATATCAGAATTCGTCACTTCGGAGGGTCTGTTCCAGTACAAAGCCATGCCATTTGGAATGAAAAATTCTCCGGCCACGTTCCAGCGTGTCACCAACCGTGTGACTTCTGGTTTGGAAGGATGTGAGACTTACATTGATGACGTCATTACCTACAGCGATACATGGGAAGATCATCTAGAGAGAATTCGCGCACTGTTCAATCGACTAAGCGACGCCAAGCTGACAGTCAATCTGGGAAAAAGTTAATTTGGACATGCACGTGTGACATTCTTGAGTCATGTTGTAGGTCAGGGTCAGGTAAAACCTGTAGATGCTAAGGTTAGTGCTATCTCGCTATTTCCAAGACAAATATGTAAGAGACAACTGATGCGTTTCTTGGGTATGGCTGGTTACTACAGAAAACTTTGTCCAAATTTTTCAGATATTACTGAGCCTTTTACTCAACTCTTAAGAAAAAGGGCAAGTTTTGTTTGATCCGATGAATGTGAATCAGCTTTTGAAAACCTGAAAGCCATACTCAAGAGCGCGCCAGTTCTTTCAGCACCAGATTTTGGTTCACCTTTTAAACTGTCTGTAAATGCTAGTGATGTTGCTGCTGGTGCCGTTATGCTACAAGAATACAATATTGAAATCAGACATACCCGCACTAAGGGCAAGGATAATTTGATTGCTGATTGTTTGTCTCGCATATAATGTACATATGTTTGTCAACATTTTTGCTGTTGTAATATAGATTTTTTTTGCAATAATGTTTTGAATTGTCAGGAAAGTTCCAAGTTTGAAACTTTCTTATTTTTTAAGAGGGGGAGTGTCATGGTATTGTAGTCAATTATTAGGCATTGTGGATGTTTCTGGAATATGGGGATGACGCAAGCTTGTATTATGTGTGTCAGACACTTGGAGCTTTCTGGAAGGCTACTGTAAATTGTATCTAGGTCAGATGATACGGTAATAATGTGTATTCTAGAAGCTTCTTAAATTGGTAGAATGATCTTGGATGCCTCATAGAGCATAAATAGCGCTCAGTCGGTCATTCAGCAGGGAATTCAAACCTGTTTTTATGTGGGTCTGTTATACTGTGTTACTATCTGGATTTACCTGTAACTACGGACTGCTGGAATATTTACTCCTGTGAATTGGCTGCTGCATGGTCTACGCTATTTGTTGATGGCTATCGGGTATTGGGCATTTACTGGGACTGTGTACAACTGAGCAGTGTTGGATTACCATTATACAGAAGAGTGATATGTGCGCGTCAACAAGGACTCTAAAGTTTACACCGGTATTGCATTGAACAGTAAGACTATATATCACACATGTATTTGTTGTATTAACCTTACTTAAATTGTATATGATTTTAGTATTGAAAATAAATATTTGAGTGTTAATCCTTGACTTCACACGTCTTTCTGTTACACTCAGTTGACGTAACAATTGACTCCAACTCTTTTCATCTTAGGGCAAAAAAGGAAAAAGGAAAATTGAAAGGGATGTCGTAGATGGTGTGGCTTGGTAATAAAATACTACTGGAGTGCCAAAAATAAAATATGAGCTAAGAAAGGTGTTTTTGATTGGCATAAAATACAACATCTTGTTGTATACTCGGGGTGATTTCCAGACATTGGGTCTCCTGAATCTCAAATAACAGGGCGCGTGAGATAGCGTTTTCATGCAAAGTCGCTGATTTGAAGTGAAAATATATGAAGATCGATCCCATCCAGAACCGACTTCGCCCACAGCGATTGGAACAGCGACTATTGTGTATAAAACTGTTACGGTACTGATTATGGTCGATCTTCATTGGTTCACACCGAGAAATAGATGTATTCGCCTCAAAATTAGCCGATTTTGACAATTACACTATTTCACGGCACAGACAAAGCTTGCGCCGCCATTTGTAAATTTGTAGATTATCTCTGATATAGAATCAACACAAATAGTTGTGCAGCACAAAAAACATATCTTTCGAAATGAAAGTACTCAAAGTAATGATGTCTGGATCGCCAATAATGGATTTAAAGTTTCAAAACATTTCAGCTGGCATGTTTCAGCCGACAGCAGATGTATGGATAAATGTGGAGATTTTCTCCAAGTTGTGGAAGAGTCTGTTTGAGGAATAACAACTGGAATACAGAGTTTAGTCCTCAAGGAAGGGAATTTGTGAAGGCGGCTCATTTCGAAATATGCTAGGTCTTCATGGTAGCAAGAAACTGTCTGCAGTAATATGCTCAAAAGTGGATCGTCTGCGTCTTCTACCAGTTTTTGCGAGCAGATTTTCATAATTCATGCAATTCTATTGTGACAAAATGATACGACAAATTTGCGAGGAGACTGGATAGTTTTATTAACTGGTTTTATTAATAGTTCTGTGTAGTGCAGATATTGGCAAGAGCTGCACGAGTTTGTGGTAAGTCCTAAGCTAAGATTCATAGCGTCTCCCTTCCCTCAACGCTATGCCGACGACAAATACATTTCCCTGTTGGTAACTCGAACATCTCCATCGCGCACTTATTATTGCCTTTGCGCCCTATTGGACATTCATTAACTTGAGAAAATGGGCTGCGATGAATAAAAATACCATAATCAATGTTGTGATCATCATCCCCTGTATACACGGGGTCTATTATGACGGAAATGCCCATCTTCTTGATCCTCGAATTCAGGTCATTTTGAGACTCCATAGGCATAATTTTAGCGTCTGTAATTAATATATGACCAACGAAGGGCCATTTAGTCTGCCATTTCGGTATTTTTATTCATTGCGGCCCATTTTCTCAAGTTAATGAAAGTCCAATAGGGCGCAAAGGTAATAATAAGTGCGCGATGGAGATGTTCGAGTTACCATTGCAGGGAAATGTATTTGTCGTCGGCATAGCGTTGAGGGAAGGGAGACGCTATGAATCTTAGCTAAGTCCCCAAGATTACTTATATATGCCTGCATGGTGTTTATAGTAAATTTGTTTGTTGACAATGATAGCGTTGGAGAAACAATTTGCGAAAATTCCTATTGTTGTTGCTGCACGATCATTGCGTATATAATTTAGATTGAAAAAGTTTGAACAACACCAACAACAAATCTTTTTGAAAGCGGTACCTGACAAATTCTGTTGTTTCCGCTTTCGAAAAGTTTCGTTGTTGGTGGTGTTCAAACTTGTTGAAACTAAATTATATTCGGTGAGCAGAGTCCCCCAGAATACATAAATTGCACTAGACAGGATCCGGTCAAGTTCACAAGACGAGAAAAATGTAAATACTATTGTTGTTGCTTCGACACATCTCCGCTGGAAATATATGCCATGCAGTATGCGTACACATTAAAATAGTAACGAACGCCGACTTCACAGGAAAGAACGCGACTACGAGTGTTGAAAACTGGGGTCTTCATAATCCCAGAACCGGAACCTGTTCAGCGACTGCGAGAGCAGAACAAGATTTGCAACGTCTGCTCGGTGAATACAGAATGATCGTGCAGCAACAACAGGGATTTTCGCACAAATTGTCTCTCCAACGCTATCGTTGTCAACAAACAAATTACGAACTAAAAACACCAGGCCTTACAGTAAACTCAATCAAGCGCAAAACCGCAGAGAAGGAAAACACTGAGAACCGGGGTTGAGCCGATTGCGCGGAAACAGACAATGCAAAGAACAAAAATAGTCCACGGATACAAGCAATGCCTGGGCGAAGAAATGAATATGAAATACACTCAAATTCAGATTTCCTTTTATTTCTAGTTAACATGAAACGATTACGACTGTTTTTTCTTCACTTTCTGGTTGATACCCTGATATGTGACAAACACAAAGTGAAAATCACTGGCGGATTGCTACAGGTCAACCCAGGGTCATTGCATTATAGTGCACGTACACATTTTCAGATATTTCGTGAGTGGCAGCATAGTCTGGTCGACACCGCTACGCGGTGGCGATCCAGACAAAAATAATAACACAATACATGTACTAATGTCATCTGGTCCATTAACTTGATGTCAAAGAATTTAGTTTTCTCTTTCGTTCGCGAGAAGTCTAAATTATAGGTTGAAGCCATTGTGTTCCGAAAAAAATAGAAGTAAATTGGCTATTAGCCTCGAAAATGAGCTGTACCATGAGTTTCAACTTTCTTTTTTCTTTAGCTCTCTCGATCTTTTTATAAAAAAGTGACAAATTTTATTAGGAAATTTATTGTGTAAATATTTCACTTCCATGGTCTTTTTTAGACTTGAATTTAGAAATTAAGGTTCTGATTAGTTGATGGGATCCGGTGTATTTGATCAGATCTTTTTAGTATGTGTGATGGGGAGTCAAACCAATCGATCAGATCTACAGATAGTTTCCACAAGAAAGTACATGATACCTTGAAAGCAAATTAAATCAGAAAAAAAATCACGCTGAACATGCTCTTGAAATTTTATTTCTTAAATTAGTCCATTTTTAATACAACCATCTGGTTTCCAGCTGCGAATTCTGTAAACTTGTTTGCAACGAAGAATGATCCCCAATACAAACAGAATTTAAGAATGATTGGGGATCATTTTGACCAGAATTGTTTACCTCTGTTGCTTTCTAGGGGCTTATGCTGTTTACGCAATCAATCTACGCGATATCATGTTGAGCAGTAACTGTCAAACTTTCTCTTGCAAACAAATTGGATATATATAAAATGACACGAGCAAATAATTCACCTGTCCAACTGTATTTGTCCATGACAATTTAGAAGTTGCCTAGCTCATGTCGGTACATTCATATCGGAGCATTAAGCCTGATAATCGGCAATAAAAATGTGCAAATCGAACCCAGTAAACATTTGTCATATAATGAAAGTGATTATTCTAGGCACACCGGTTCATTACCACAGCACTTTGCGTTCATTTTCTGGCAGAACACAAACAATGAATAATTACTATGACGCCCTCAGCAGTCAAAAATTTAAAATTTAAGAAGCGCAATAATTTTAACTGTCAAAATATTCCGCTGAAGCCGATTCAAAGAATCATTTATTATGATCGTCAGTCATCTGTTATCAGTTGTACATTTAGTCACAAATTGAATGGAATTGTGAAACAAGATCAACGAAACCTACGTGTTTTGGCACGGTCGTATATAGGTGTGGTCATGGTCATATACATGTATAGGACGGTTCATCCATTAGCAGTTGTCTGTTGGGGGGTGTTTAGGTGTGATTCAAGGAATACCCAAAATTGTTCTAGTAGAAAATTCTTACAGCAGGATATTTTCAATCCAAGCAATTATTTTCCCCACCCTTTTTCTCTCTAATGTAATTTGCGAACAGAATAAACCCTATCCTCCTGTATATTGTTTTTGGTCATGGCAATGAAATATCCCATGCAATTTATTGTCAGCTGGACTTGGACACTCAGATGACACTGGCAGAATATATTGACAATTGGACTCAACCCTATCACGTATTGATCATCCATCGGAAAATAACAATTATAAGTCAAAAACGTAAATCCATGCTATGAATTGATTGAACGCAGATGGAATGCTGCAGGCTTTTCGGACAATTCAGGAGCCAGGAGCACGCCAGATTGTGCTTAACAGAAGTCAGTAACTTTCAGATAATATTCACAGAATGTCCATACATTTCGCTGTGACACTTTTGAATAAATTGATGCTTGAATGTTTGCTCAAGTAGTTTTAAGAGACATGCAACATTGTTTACATTTGTGAATCCCACACATAGTTGAAACCAGTATTACACAGAGTTGTTTTAATGCAGTCTAACCATGGTGATTTGAAAGGACAAGTTGCAGTAAGATGGATTTCTGTCCTATAGGTGTTGCAGTACAAAACAAAATGTTAACTTCAGCAGCATAAATGTCAACTTCGGATATTTCACAGCAAACAGTAGCCGCTTACACACGAGAAAAATCAATTCAAAATTATGCATAATGTGAATGTAAATAGGATATAAAAACGTGCAAATGTGCCGGGTTTTTTCACTTTTCGGGGAAATTCCCAAAGCATATTCCTAAATCCCTGAAAAATCCCCTCGCAAACCAAATTCATTCTGATAATAATTTCGTTACTGTATAATAATGTTCCATTTGTGTTAATTTCATTTTGGTTCAAGAAGCGTTTTTCGATAAAAATTGAAAAATAAATTCGTTGTGTTTTGCAACCTAGCAATTCCAAATACGTCACTGAAACGAGCGAGTACCACAGTGTCCGTATGTAAGTTCGTATGCTTTGGTGCGTTATAGTTGACATTTGTGAGTTCGAATCGCGTCGTTCACATGAACATTTTTTCGTGCTTATAGAAACTTGAGATTTGTGTCTTCGAATCATGAACAGAACTTTAAAATGTCTCTATTGATAATTAAAGTCATAGATAATATAATTCGAATGTGACAAAACGGTACTCCGCATATGCATGCAGTGTTACGGTATACATGTATGCGCGTTGATTTGCTCTTCAGAGCAGCTCCCATATACCAAATCGTTTGTTTATTTGATTTAATAAATAATATTGAATTTACTTCATGTCTTCAGTGTCTTGTGTAAATAGATGCACAAGTATCATGTTGTGCTTAGTTTACACAGGGTACTAATAGACCATTGCCAGGTCACACTCTGACCATGCACTAACCATGTGGGAGTCATTTCCTAAATTTGTCCTTGACAGATAAGACTATTTATCCTGATTGGTCAGTTTGAGGGTTGTTTTTCTCAACTGAACACATGGGCATTGGGGTCAGGGGATGGTCATTCTCAAGCTTTAGTTTGTAGAGTTCAGACTTTGTCCGTTTCTGTAGCAGTATTTTGTAATTTCCCACCATCCTCCCCTTGCTCCTCCATTATTCTGAAGAGTTGTCAGGTATTTGAGCCTCAAGCAATGTCCACTATATAAGCTGTCAGCCCGGGACACATTTGCGTACATACTTCGCCATCCATAAGATGGCTTGCGAATCGTGTGTCTCCATTATCGCGGAGCCGGATTCTGTTCGGCCTTCATCCGGCGGAGAACAAACTCGTGAAATCTGTTAAATTGCAGGTTTTCATACCACTTCTGAAACAGATATTGCCTGGGCTTACAAAATATATAGGTATGAATAACTTTCGTATCATACAAGAGGTGTGACGGATGTGTAATTTTGAACAAGTAGGACATCACATGACTCGAAAATGGCGAGTTACGTTGGGTTTACGTCGGTAAACTTTTGTTGATTGGCTGACGAAGTCACGTGGTATTGATTTATGGAAATTCCCTCTCGCAGCTGCCGAAAGTAGGCACGAAAGTACACGATCCCAGGGTCAGTCTTACCGCGTATAGATGACCGAGATGGTTACAGTAGACAGTAGACATGCAGTAAGGGCCACAACCAGACGGCCCAGGGCGTACCTGCAATTTACAGCCGGGGTACCTTGTCACGGCTGCACAGCGCTGCTCAGGACATGCGGTGCGAGGGGCCCACTTGCCGAGCAGCTTCCATATGCCAAATCGTTTGTTTATTTGAATTAATAAATATTATTGAATTACTTCATGTCTTCAGTGTCTTGTGTAAAAGTGCAGCGTCACAAAGCTTCCAGTTAATAGCGGCTTGACAATAGCAGGTCAACGTAGTACCGCTTGCTATCTTACCGCAACTCATCCTTCCTCTTTGCGCAACATAAACTTTTAAACATAATTTGCTTTGTTTTTCCTGAACTATTTTCAGCCAAAAAGCTACCATTCGAAGGTATACTTTCACATAAAGTGGATATACTCCCAAGTTCACCGTAGATCATAAAGTTGTGGGACTATTTCTTCTGTCTTAGGGCTCTTTTACAAACTTGCAGAAAGAAGCTTTCAATATTTTCAAATTTTTCATATCCCCATATTTTACATCCATAAAGTACTATCGGTCAAACTACTTGTTCGAATAATTTAAGTTGACAGTCTTTTGGTAAGGAGAGGTAGTATATTTTCCTGTAAACACCGAATAAAGCTTTCGTAGCTCGTGCGACTAGTTGTTTTCGTACAGTTGAGAAACTGCCAGTGTACCTCAGCTTAATACCAAGATTGCAATATTCATCACAATACCAAGTTTGTGACCTTTAAAGTGGAATGCTGGTAAAAAATGGGGCACCCGTGGGGTTCCCGGGTGTGAAAAAGGAATAGGAATCAAACGTCGTGATATGACACTTATTCACTTATTCACCCACTCACTCACTCTAAGTGTGTACTATTAACAAACATAAAAATACTATGTATGGTGTTCAGGTACATTACCTCATAGGCGCGGGAAATAGTGGAACACATGTGTTCCACTATTTACGCGGTAGTCCTTCCAGTAGGACTTCCTACTGGAAGCTAACATAACGGACCTGTACTTCTGCTCAGTGAATGCAGCAAATAACCTCGAAATTATTCCACCTTAGATTCCTGCTTCACGCCAATTATCTTCTATATGCTCAGGTTAATTACATAGCAAACATCCCAGTCACGGCTCCCGTCCTATAATCCTGAATCCAGATTTCCCAAAAGCTTGCACCATAATACACTCAGCCACCTCGTCCTGTGAATGGATTCTCACTCGAGCCCCACCCTATATATCATAGCCATATGCCGACTCCATAACCATATATATTTTGATACTTTACATGACTGACACCCGCAGAAAGAAGCTATTACCCCAGGCTGGTACATGTAACCGTATGATTACCCCCCTCTGCCGCCTGCTCTGTACCCCGTACCCTTTCCCTAAACTATAAGCAAGGGCTCATCCAAAAACCAATGACATTCTGAAAACTGAGATCAAACAAACTAAGAGAATTCCGACATTTCCGAGCACACAATCCCAAGAATGTGTCCCACACGAAGCCCGATTGGAGCACTGACCGAGTCCCAACCGATTTATGCTAATAAAGCTAACCATTTCCCCATACCTTAACCTACATTAACGTTATTGTCTAAATGAATGCCCGGTAGAAGATTATAAGCAATGCGATGTTAAGGGTTGAAATGATGGCCCTTATCATCGGCAATGTACATAATATCGACTTGGTAGAGAATTCCTATCGCGACTGTCAGCTCAGAATGTTCCAAACGTGTTTTTGAAGATCAAAATATGTGGAACAAGATTACTTATGATTTCCAGACTTGAATCTGTTTGATTGAGAGGTGATTGTCCTACTAAACGATTTATCTGCGAAATACAGCTTTCCACGAAGTCAACTTGCTCCACGGCTAACAACCAGTTATTATGTAGTACAAAACACTGTAAAAGGGGTCATGACTTGAAACGGCCAATTTTTTCAAAGCTTTCAGCGTAGCGTCTATTCCCATCACATCAACGCATTGTTCCAGCAGAAATCAAATTTATTGTGTAAGTGCATATATGTCGATTGCCTACAGGAAAACATGAAATTAAGATAACTGCATACCGTTAGTCGTGGCTGATATAAGACAAAGTGTTTCCAGCGTCCCTGGTGGAAATTCCGATTACCACAGACGACATTCTGTATAATGTTTCTACCACTTCAGGTAGGAGTTATTATATGGAGTTATTTTGTTTATATCTAATATGTTGAGTTTTATGATATAAACCTTCATCATCCGAACGCATGGTACGATAATACGTAGATACTTCTGCACGTAACCATGCGGTAACAAGTGTTATCTGGGTATATAAGGGTGTGTTCGAAATGGTCACAGCCGATTGGTTCGTGAGTAGTATACAAAGGACCGCAAAAAGCTTACTGACCTTTGACCTCTGCGGAGGTCACGTGGAGGTGGGGAGGTCAAAGGTCAGTGCACTTGAGCATGTACTAACCTGTATCCTCTCATCCCGTCCATCATTTGACGTTGGATCATGTTTAGACATGTTAGGGGATTCCTCCGCGGTGATGCGGTCTGGCGGTGATGCGGTCTGCCTCCGCGGACAGAAAGTAGTCCCAAGTATATAGAGGGCTGAGGGTATGTCTGACTGTATGGAATGCATGTACTGACTTGTGTCTGGGATTTTCCATCACGGGGAGTGCGCAGGTGTGTGATATGACGTCAGTTCCGGTCTGCGTGAATCGGGCGTGACCTGGGTATGACTGTATGGGATGTACTGACTTGGTTCTGGGTTTTTCCCATCACGGGTAGGTCACGTGATCACACTAGTTCAAGGTCATATTGAATGATAGGAATGCATGTACTGACCTGTTGTGGATATTGACTCTCATTAACCTTTGACCTCAAAAATTTGCATATTGGGGAGAAAAACTACCTCCGAACACAGAAGAGTTCCAATTGTGACCTTTCGAGTATGGAAAGAGTATTAAATAGCTTATTGACCTTTGACCACAAAAATGTGCATATCGTGATCTATGACAGCCAATCAAAAGCGAGTATTTTGGCCTCGTCTGACTGTATGGAATGCATGTACTGACTTGTATCTGGGGTTTTTCCATCACGGGGAGTACGCAGGTGTGTGGTATGACGTCACTTCCGGTCTGCGAGTATAGAAAGAGTATTAAATAGCTTATTGACCTTTGATCTCAAAAAATTGCATATCGTCACCTTTGACAGCCAATCAGAAGCGAGTATTTTGACCTCGTCTGATTATATGGAATGCATGTACTGACTTGGTTCTGGGGTTTTGCCATCTATCAGTAGTTAGACTCTCCTCAATCTCTGTATCGGCTTCTTGTGCCTCGGAATCTTCAATCCCATGTATATTTTTCTCGTGTCGCATCATATCGTAACGTCTGGTGAACGTGTGTTGGCACTCAGAGCAAGTATAAGCCATATTGACGGTTGAACGTCGACTGTGCGTATTGGCAATACACTTGCTTTTATAGACAGTAACGCCCGTCAACGCTTAGCTTAAACGCTTCAACGCCTTCATTCCACACACCTGCGCACTCCCCGTGATGGAAAAAAACCAGACACAAGCCAATACATGCATTCCATATATACTTGGGACTACTTTCTGTCCGCGGAGGCAGACCGCATCACCGCCAGACCGCATCACCGCGGAGGAATCTCCTAACACGTCTAAACATGATTCAAGGTCAAATGATGAACGGGATGAGAGGATACAGGTCAGTACATGCTCAAGTGCATTCATTGACCTTTGACCTCCCCACCTCCACGTGACCTCCACAGAGGTCAAAGGTCAATAAGCTATTTGCGGTCCTTTGTATACTACTGAGATCACGTGCCCTTTCTATACTACTCATCGCGCACTATTCATCGCGCATGCGCAGTCGACCCATTGGTGCAAGCCTGGCTCATGGAATCTCAGGTAGTGAAAACCCCAGGTCTCTCGCCCCAGCCTATCCCGCGCCACACCTATGCGACCCGCTGTGCAGTGAGTAAAGCGGAGTAGGAAGAAGAGTCGGAGGAGTCGGACACGCATTATACTAGGTAGATAAAAAATCGAAACTATAGGCAATCACTAACTAAACTTAGAATCTGCGCACATTGGCTCGAGGTCGAAACCGGCAGATATAGGAAAATAGACCGGAACAAACGATTTTGTAAACGATGTGACAAAACAAACAAGATCGTTGAAGACGAGTATCATTTTGTTTGTATATGCCCGAGTGGTGAAAAACTTCGAAACATTCTATATAACATCATCAACACATCCTGTCACCTATTCGGGCAACTAACTTACCTCGAAAAATTCTATTTCCTGATTGACCCATTTCTGGCATGTTGCAACGTACGGGCCGTAGTAATAACAAGCGCTGAATGAGCGCAAAAACCTCCGTCGAGGCAATAGGGTAGAGGAGTCTGGCCATGGTAGCTTTACAGAGGAGATGGAATCCAAGCAGTACGGTAGCGTATCTGGCAGGCCAAAATCCACACTTTTTCGGGGAGCGAAAATGTTGATTCATTTGGTAAAATTTTACAAAAAACGAGTAGTGGACCCCGTTTTTTGTTGTTTTTTTGCCATTTTAAAATGTCCGTTGGGGGAAACACTTTGTCCGTTGGGGGAAACACTTTAACATGCATAAAAAGAAAATCATTTCATACGTTTTCTCTAGGTTGTGGGTCGAATTTGACACATTTTCATACATTTTATGGAGTTTTTCAGAAAAGTTGAAGGTTTAAGGAAGATAGCACGTCTTTCATTTTCAATTTCAATAGCTGAATTATCTCCTGGAATAATGGCACGAGTGTGCCCATTTAGAAAATATACACTTTTACAGGGTTTGTTTTAAAGATTTTACATCTATTTATGGCCAAAGACCCGAACCAAAGCCTGCTTTTAGCCGCACATCATTTTGGTGTGGAATGCACCCTCACAAATAAAACATGTTCAAATAACGGAAATAACTTATGAAAGGTCACATCAAGGGAGACTAATCTGGCTCAATAATCACACCAGGGGCGACGGCTCTTGCAATTAACTTAAATATCCATTGGGTTCCCTGTTGTTCACCATCATCTTCCTACACAAACAGAATTGGGTGTGTGATTTTGTTGTTGTCGTTATTGTCCACTATTGAATAAACATGCAAAATAATCAGTCAAGGAACACACTTTACTTAAATCAATTTGTCTATATTTAAGTTGTGTTTATGAGATACCCTATTTCTTCTAATTTTTCGAACAGCATTTTTAGACTTTGATAATAACAATAGCCTGAGAATGAGGATGCTATTTATCTTGTGTGCATATGCAATAAGATACATGTTTTCAAGGGTTGGGATGGGAGTTGAAATATAGTCAATTTTGTGCAACTGAGGCTCTGGTTGGTCAAATCGTCATATTTTTGTCCCTATGAACTTCAACAAAAAAAAAAGGTTTGGTCCGGCTGATCAATGCGACAAAAAAAGTATTGTCCCAGGAGGAGAAGCGATTAAAAAAATGTTGCCATAAATTAACCGGTCTCGCACCCCTGATAATTTTTGTCCATCACCAGTGTATACAAAAACCACGCCGACAAGCGCATGCCGGTTCGGTATAGTCGCACTGTCGTTGCTGCGAGGATTTTTTTAAATTATTGAAATTGTGGCCTCAAAATTTTGTCGGAAACCATGGCAAGCCCTATTGGAAATCACATGAGTGACAAATGGCAGAAGATTTCACGATGCGTTCCTAGACCTACGTCTGATCGAAGAGGTAATAAAAAGTTCATCATCTTAATCATAAACAACATACAATTAATAATACTATCAGAAATTATGTTTATTCCATCAATGTATTACAGACAATATGACTGAATCATGGTAACAGATATTCAAGGGAAGGAGACCCATGATGGTTATTATATTATGTTGTAAAAATCCACTTGCTCATCTCCATTATGTTGCTGATTATGAAAATAAATGAAATTATGAAAATAAATTCAGTATGATTGCACATTGCCCTCAAATTAGAAAATATCTCCAGCAGTTAAAGTTAAGCCAATCATAACAATACATGTACCTATTCATTGTGTTATTCTGTATGCAGTTCATTTTGTATGTATTTTATACATATATATATACCAGATGTGGAATTAAATTTTAAATAATATAATTAAAATATGTTTGTCTTTTATCTCTACTCAGGAAATGAAGTCTTTGTTTGTAGTAGCTAAACCATTTTAGACACATTCAAGTCTTCACCTGGTCAAGGGAGATAATTTTGCAAAAAAAAAAAAAAATTTATAGATCTACACTGGTGCAGACCAGAAGCATAAGCTTACAGCTCCTTGCCTAAACTTGAATAATCTTATCCATTCAAATATTCCAAGCTGGAGCTGCTACCACTCAAAACTGGCTGGCAGATATTATATGACCTTTGATGATATTGTGGAGCATGCTGCAGGACTTCAAGTTCCAT
>JAVTVY010004181.1:0-38762 GCA_036873755.1 Hanleya hanleyi | reverse complement strand
CCCCGGAAATTGTCTTCCTGCCATCCCATAATAGCACTGCTCAAAATGGTATTCGTTTCGACAACTTTGACAAAGTTTGCTGATGAGAAAATCCACGATTTTCACGTTCGTTGACTACTCCAAGTCTTCTCCAAGAATTTAAGGTAAATTTTACACAAAACAACTCTGTAGAAATAACGAACAGCGGCTATAATCTCCACTACCCACGTGAAATTGCTACAGGTATAGATGTATAATACGACCGACAAATATATTTTTAAGTATGGTCTCATACGCGCATTAATCTGCCAAACGTATGATATGATCATAAATAACACAAAGCATCAAAATAAAGTTCAAAACAAGCCACCGACACAATTTAAATTAGTACTTGGGCCATTTGGTTGAAAAAACTTGAAAGAAACTTGAACGAATTGATACATTCTTCAGCGGATGTTGGACAGGGGAGTACTTCAGACGACCCTACTGGGCAGCCTAGGCCAAATTCAAGAAGACTTTATGAGGGATCTCTGCATAGATCCCGATCCCTAACGAGATCTGCATCTGCATAGATCCCTAAAAATACAGCAGAGATAGTGACGTTATAACTTCGTCAACTGATGCTACAATATCCATTGCCAGTGCATCATGGCCTTCCCTTCATATATCGATCGCGAACGTT
Organism: Hanleya hanleyi; assembly: GCA_036873755.1. Taxonomy (NCBI): domain Eukaryota; kingdom Metazoa; phylum Mollusca; class Polyplacophora; order Lepidopleurida; family Hanleyidae; genus Hanleya; species Hanleya hanleyi. Next base: position 38,101 of record JAVTVY010004181.1, on the reverse strand, counting down.
AATAAAAGTATTTCTTGTATATTTTCAGCACGAAGCCCCACTTTCACGTCTTTGACAGACACGATAGCTGGTTTACCAACAATTAGATCCATGTTGCTGTCCACAAAATTTATCAACAAGTTCAACCACATTCAAAATGTCAATTCATCGGGATATTTCATGGGTAGAGCGGTGGAGAAATTTTATGGGCTATACACGATGATGGTATTTTGGGTATTTACCATTGCGGCAGTGTTCATCTCGATCTACATGAAAGAAGGTATGAGTATTCATTATCGACTGCAAAATGATGGAGTAGCTCCATAGTTATTATGTCCAGTATGTGTATAATCAGGGATATAGTATTCAGCTATAGTATATCCTTATATAACGTTAAGTAGCTCGCTATTCTCATTGGATACTATTCCCATCGCAGATAATGCCTTCAATGGGGGTACTGGGACGAAGTATCCAAAAAGAAACAATGTAGCGAGAATATATTAACCCTATCTGCCCTGGGAGACTTGCGATGTACTGCAGTCTGGGGGAGGGGGGCGAAAGTGCCCCATCTGTATATTTTCGCAATCCCTAAGGGTAGGGGGCTTACCACACTCTATCAGAAAATGTGAAAATAATCCAGACACTCTATCAGAAAATGTGAAAATAATCCAAGGTGGCGGCCATGATGACGTCACGGTAGCGTCATTTTCAAAGAGCGCATTTTTGGACCAATTTTTCGATTTTTTTTATATTTTTATTTCTTCGAAAAAAATTGAACAATTGATTAGCGTTTAATAATCCGATAGGAGATAAAATAGGTTTTACCCACTTTGCCATGCAGAAAAGAAAAAAAATATGAAAAAATCTGACGAGAATATCACTTTCCTGATACCCACATGGCCGCCATTTTGAATTTGCCCATGATCCTCTGCTCGGAGAGTCCTAAATATCAGCTAAAAATTACCCCAATAAGAAAATCTACCAAGTCGCGGAGTCTCAGCTCTCAATGTTTTGTCGTTCCGGAGATAGAAGCAGAAAAACAACATGGGATAAGAAAGTGACACCCAGGCCATTTAGGGTTAACCTTATCTGGCCTGGTCTTTTTGGCGCCTGTCCTATCCTGGGGGGCGAGGGGGCGAAATGGCCCCCTCCTAATTATTTTTCTTACCCCTTGAGTTAGGGAGCTGAAACTTACCACACTAAACCCTTGGATCAAGCTCTACCAGAAAATGAAACAAAATCCAATATGGCCAAATTGATGACGTCACAGTGACGTCATTTTCACAAACTGCATTTTTGGTCGATTTCTCGGTCGGATTTTCCGATTTTTTACCCCTCGGCCAACTTTGGCCTAGGGGTATTGTCGTCATCATGTATGGCTGTCCGTACGTACGTCCGTACGTCTGTACGTCCGTACGTCCGTACGTACGTCCGTCCGTCCGTTACCGCGATATCTACAGAACCGTTTCATGCATGGCAACCAAACCTGTTACATCTATTTATCTTCACGTAAATCAGAAGCCTATCGAAAATGAGTCATCTCGGACAATATTTTACAGAGTTATGCCCCTTTTTACAAATAAAAATCCATTTATGATTTGTTATTGTGATAATTTCAGAACTGTTCCATATACAACATCCTAACGTGATACAGTTGTTTCTCTTGACCTAAACTAGATGCCTATCGAAATGAGTCGTGTCAGAAAGTATTTTGCAGAGTTGTGCCCCTTGTCTAATAAAATCCGTTACCGCGATATCTACAGAACCGTTTCATGCATGGCAACCAAACTTGTTACATCTATTTATCATCACGTAAATCAGAAGCCTATCGAAAATGAGTCATCTCGGACAATATTTTGCAGAGTTATGCCCCTTTTTACAAATAAAAATCCATTTATGATTTATTGTGATAATTTCAGAACCGTTCCATATACAACATCCTAACGTGATACAGTTGTTTCTCTTGATCTGAACTAGATGCCTATCGAAAATGAGTCGTGTCAGAAAGTATTTTGCAGAGTTATGCCCCTTGTCTAATATAATCCACTAATTCCTATGTTAAGTTTGCATATAATTTCTATATCATGTTTGTACACTATCACATTTATTTATTGATTGGATGACTGATTTATTGATTTATTCTCTTACACAATGCCAAGAATGCCTGCAAATCTGTTTTGAAAATGACACTAGATGCCGATCAAAAATGAGTCGTGTCAGAAACTATGCCCCTTGTCTAACAAAATCCACCAATTCCTATGTTAAGTTTGCATATTATTTCTATATCATGTTAGTATACTATCATATTTATATATTGATTGGATGACTGATTTATTGATTTATTTTCTTAGACAATGCAAAGAATGCTTGCAAATCTGTTTTGAAAATGACATACATGTGCCATTTAGTATACATGTACAGTATTTATTTAGCCATGTGTACTGTTGTTTTGGTGAGACATCGATACAGCTCTTTCAATTTATTCCAGAAACAAATTAATTTAAGGGGAGGAAAACTTTTCTTTTTTTTCAAAGAAAGTACTCTTACAATACCAGGGGTAAATATTTCTTCCCACAAGCCAATCAATTGGTAGAGACACCCTTACATTATAATAGCTGGGGTTCAGAGCCGAGGGGTTTCGATAGCGCAGCTTCATGTTTATTTATGCAATTTCTCCGCAAAAACTGCATGATAAATTAGTAAATATTAATTTGATGCGAAAGAAAATAGCATTTGCCCACTTTTTATCGCGGAAAAGCAGAAATTTTGAAGAAATATGACAAAACCATCACTTTTTTGGTACCCCACGTGACCGCCATCTTGAATTTACCCATGATATTCTGCTCGGGGGGTTATCAAATTAGGCGCAAAATGACCCCAATATGATAAACTATAAAATCAAGGAGTTTCAGCTCTCCATTTTGTGTCGTTCCGGAGATAGCGCAGACAGTTTGGTAGAGGGGGGTGGGGGCATTTTGCCCCCCTCCCCCAAAGCCAGTTAGGGTTAATAGGGGTGTCAATTTACATCTGTATATCTTTTCGCATATATGATGCCCATTTTATATACATTGATACGTTGGCAGGTATAACTTGGACAACTAAATACATACATATACAAAAACGTACAAACATATACATATATACAAATACAAACAAACATTTCCACCCATTGAATCGTTCATCCATCCATACATACAGATATATACTTTATCTTTACATCGGTTACAACCAAATGTCTGTCAAGAATACGTTCTGCTACTGTCGCGTCTGTTCACTTTTGTCTACATATTGCTAAAATAATTGTCATAATGTCTTCATTTTTTATCAAAGTTATCCATTTTATCCTCTAATTTTGCAGTATATTTTTCTGTTTGTAGTGGTTACGGAATATCCGGATAAGTGCTGTCATGGGCAAATTGGATTTGGAAAGTTTCTACTTGTACACATATTCTTTGTTGAGCAGCATCAGAGTATTCATGATCTGTTGATTCTTCCCCCAGTCATATGATTTTCTCTGCATTAAGGACTCGAGGCCCGGGATAGCGCCTGATACCAGACACCCTCGTGCATTCCGTCTCATTTCATCACAACCACTTCACATACATATATATGTTTTATATGGTTGGAAAGATCACGATTCGGGCGTTCCAAATAAAGTAAAAAAAATTACGTTTATTTCTCCGGTTTTGTTGCAGTTAGAAAACAGTTATTTAAAAAAAACCATGTCATAATTTCACCTATTATTTTACAAGTAACGAGTCCGACATTTTGCATGGTGATAATAAACCTTTCATACCAAACAGGTGTGACTCAGTTCTTTTTTTTTTTTAAAACTCTTAGAAAAATGTTTGAGAGCGTTGTAAAATTTATTTTTTGAAACAAAATGAAAGTCTATTTCAAGTTCCAATAACTTCAAAACAAAGCAACATTTTGAAAACCGCCTTCGGACTATAATGTATGTATTGTGCTCCCCAAAAATTGACATGATCGGATGAAAAATAGAGAAGTTATTCGCAAGTTTGTATGTACCAGCTGTGTAAAAAAAATCCGTGAATAAAAATAATCTACTTTTCAGAAGATATTCTGTAATTATTATCCGCTACTTCATGATAATGACACAATATTCTCACACAACATATAGGGATCATAGACCAAACGTTCTTTAATCACTTTGTAACAATATATTTTGAGAAAGTGTAGAAAACCAGTCACGAAGAAAAATGTTTATGCTGGAATATGCCCCGTTGGTCAGTTTTCACGCCTTCCGAAATCTCTCACCGCGAGTGATTGAGTAGACGTCGAACATTCTATAGAAGGCTTACATAGATGTGATTTGCGGCAATTGAACATTCATAGATTTAATTGCCGACTGAAAAAGGTCTAGCTCAAGGAAAGAGAAGAAAACAGGAACTGATCAGTCTACAGACCTCAAACGGGAAACAGACTGGCAGCGGCCATTTCCGGTGTGGAGTTAAACAACTTTACTATTATCGCGAAAGTATACAATTTGCGCGAATAATGTTTGCCTTTTTTATAATTATATGTACGATGGTGAATACGTAAAGTATTTATTTTGAATGAATACCTCACTTTCTACATTTGCTGCATGTATAATGCGATAATGCAGTATGAAGTAATACTGAATCGGAGGTATATATGACCGAACAGCAGGAGTCGTGTAATAATGTTTATCAAAGTTTCTGTTTGCCTGCATGCGTGTCCTACTAATCTTGTAACGTTTTCTTCTCATGATTGTGTTGGCAAGTCAGATATGTTGATAGAATGTCGAGTGAGATATTATGAAAAGCATTACGCAAATTCCCAATATATATATCTGCATATACCACATGCTTTCCGGAAATGGTTGACCACCTGAGCAGTGTGTTTGTATTTTTTTTATTTTAACACGGAGATAGACCATATAATTTCCTGTTCAGTATTTTGTAAACGATGGCTGCTCCGGCATGAATGTAGTAGAAAAACAGGTAATTATAATAAATGAGCCCAGCGCGTGAATTGTGTGGATTGCAATTACAACTAATTAGCCGAGGTGCGGAAGTCACAGCAGGCGGTAACACTTATTGTGAGCAATGAGCACTAATCCCCACAGCGCAGAATTCTTCCACAGACAGTGAGTTTTTGGGAGCTGAAATTTCACATTTGCAAACATTTTTCAAGGAAAATGACAGAAACACTTGATAGTTTTTTTCTTCAACTTTTGAAATATGCAAAGAAAAAAATATCGATAGTTTGATTCTATTCCCCGGGCCTGGAGTTCTTAACCCTACCTGGCCTGGGGAGCCATTATGGCTCCCCTACCAAACTTTCTGCGCTATTTCCGGAAAGATGAAAAACGGAGTGCTGAAACTCCTGGACTTTATAGTTTATCATATTGGGGTCATTTTGAGCCCATTTGCATAACCCCCTGAGCAGAGGATCATGGGTAAATTCAAGATGGCGGCCACGTGGTGTGCCATAAAATTGATGTTTTTGTCAGATTTCTTCAAAATTTTTGCTTTTCCGCGATGAAAAGTGGGCAAAAACTACTTTATGTCACATCACATTAATATTTACTAATTTATCAGGCAGTTTTTGCGGAGAAATTGCATAAATACAAAATTCGGAAATCCGACCAAAAAATTGACCATTTTCGAAAATGACGTCACTGTGACGTCATCAGAGCAGCCATCTTGGATTTTGTTACATTTTCTGGTAGAGCTTGACACAAGGACATAGTGTGGTAAGTTTCAGCCACCTAGCTCAAGGGATAAGAAAATTACAGTTGTACCATAGCGGTTCAGTACCGTTACTTTTCAATCCTCTGGTAAAACTTTCACAGTCAAATATGACATGAGCTGTGACTCTAGAAATGTGATATATGTAATAAAATGTGGTGGCTGTGGTGCAGATTACATAGGTCAAACACAATATCTACGGGGTCGAGTTCGTGTGCACAAACAGCAAATAACGACCGACTCACTTAGGTACATGCATGTATGTAAGCACATACATTCATGTGGAAAAGATAAATTCTCTATTTTTCCCTTCTACAAGGTCACAAACTCCACATCTGTTCAAAGGTGGTTAGATATAAAAGAAGACGAATTTATCAAATTTCACAGCCCCACCCTGAATAGATAATTGCATCACCCGCTTGTATCTTTATTATCATGTTAATTAACTATTATGAAAGATACTATATGTATATGCATCTTTATTTTGTGAATTGTACATGGAACGAATCATATTTATGACTAATACATGTATACATATACTATGCAAATCATATCTATATTTAATGTATATAAAATGCTAACCTAGTAACATTGTACTAATATTGGTTTGCATGTTACAATGAGATTTATAACCGCTTAATTGACTCACAATATTATGTACCGCCATTTACCTTAGAGATTACCATAATGCGAGCTAATGACGAAATAAGTTAATCCGTACATGTTCGGACAATTTCTATTGTTTACTGTATCGAATACGATTGAGCATTATGTCTTTACTTGTTTGTTACTATGGCCATTTTGTTGTTATATAATTATGATATAAAAAGCCCACTGTAATGAAAATAATATTACTTGCTCTCTGAAGAAGCTGAAGTAAAACAGCAGAAATGCGCATCAGAGCTATGTGACCGTGTTGGCAGTTAATCTTTTTTTCATTTATATTTCTTCTCGTTAGACTCTTTTACCTTTTCACTATATATATATATATATATATATATATTTGACGTGCTTTTCTCTTTCATCGCTCGCTGTACTTTATACTAGGCTTGATATACGTCCCTCCAGAAAGGATTTTCGATACTGCGTATGACCACTTTAAGGTATTGCTGTCCAACACAGCATTTTTTCCATAATATTTCCCATCAATTATGTTTTGTCATTTACCATTTTGTAAAATTAGATTTCTCATCCAACGGCCTTTAATGACGGTATAATGTTTCGTAGATTAGTAACTCCCAATCCGCTCTTTTTATAGTCCTGAGTTATTATCGCTCGTTTTATCCGGTCCGCACCTCCATTCCAAATAAATTTGAAGAGGATGGAATTCAACTCTTTGATGAGGCTGTCTGGGAGGGGTAGGTAGGGTAGGAAAGAGATGTATCAATTTTGACAGGGCTAAAGATTTAACAATCCTTATTTTAAACAGCAGGGTTAGATTCCTCAGTCTCCATCTGCTAACTTCTCTTTTAAGGTCGTTCAGTTTCGAAAGGTGATTAATTTTCCACATATCATGAAAATCGATAGAACTAAATTTGATACGGTCATTTCATTTACTCAGTACAGTTTGGTTTCTTGACGGATTTTGGTCTCCGTACCACTCAGGGAACCGATCCACATTGCATTTGTCTTTTCAATATTAATTTTCAAGCTAGAGTATTCGTAAAATCCATTCAAACATGTTATTGCTTCACAAAGAGACATTTCCGAACCGTCAAGGATTAGCTGGGTGTCATCTGCGTATTTACAGATTTTGTATTCAGTATTGTTTTTCCAAATTTACTTAATGTCTTCATTGTCCCCAATTTTCTTCCGCAGGTCCTCTGCATATAATATCTCCTCGTCCACACCACCTGGTTATATCGAAGAAAGGAGAGAGGTGGCCATTTTGAACGATGCAACGTTGTATATTATTATAAAAAAGTTTAAGCCAATTTTGAATAGGCTGTGCGAAATCCGAAAAAACTCCTGGTATTTCCTTATTTTTTTTGTTTCAAACATTACTTTGTAAAGTAATCTCACATTCTCCCCTATTGAACGGCCTGGGATGAACCCCTTCAGATCACCGTGAATAAGCATGTTTCTTTTGTTCTATTAGCTATACATGGCGATATTAATTTGAATCTTACGTCAGGAAGGACTCCAGTTCTAGGATTTATTTGGTTTCGGTAGGCATGTAATTACACCTTGTTTCTGCATAATCGACAGTTCCCTGTTATCGAAACTTTCATTTGCTGACCTTAGTACAAACCCATCCATTTTCATCCAGAATATTTTATAAAATTCCACCGGGTAACCATCTAGGCCTGGCTTTTATCATTTTTAAACATGTTCAAAGCTTTTGTGAGTCCCTCGTGCGTATTATGCCTTTCTAATTTTCCTGCTTCTGTCTCTATATTTTGATAAGTTTCAACGGAAGACCACATATAAGACGAAATATTTACCATGAGCAGCGAGTCGGGATTTCAAACATTGTTCAGGTTTACCAATATATTCAGCCAAACAGCGCTGGTTGTGAAGACGTAGTTTCCCTCATAAATTACCTTCTTGAGTGGGACGGTTGTTTAAAAATCTCCATCTGACCGGTTGGGTTAGTTCGTTATTTACCCACTTAAACCCCCTCCCCCCCCCGCCCAAAAGTGAACTTTCCTCTCATGCTCCAAGACGGAGAAAAAATAGAGAGCAGAAACTTTGTGACGTTGGATTGTAGCTTATCGTATTCATGTCGTTTTGAGACTATTTCATGTCCCTCTGCAGTATATCATGTGTGAATTCAAAATGGAGGTCATGTGGGGTGCCAGAAAAGTGATCCTTCATCCTTTATCTCCAACATTTGTACCTTTAGTGCACCGTAGCTATTTATTTCACATGAGATGATTATTTATCGAAGACACTTAAAAGCAAAATAAAAATAGCAATTAACAAAATCGAAAATTCGGCCGAAAAATGTCTTCTGGAAATATAGCCTCACTTATATGTCATCATTGCGATCATCTTGGATTTTTTAAATATGTTTGGTAGAGCTTGACCCAAGGCATTGTGTGGTAAGATTCAGCTCTTAGTTTCATGAATAACGAAATATTGAGGCGGGGGACGGAATCAGCTTCCACAAGTCCCAGCTGCAGTACACCCCAAATCTCTCATGCTAGATAGAGTTAAAGGCAAAACAAGCATCCAACAAGAATTGAAATGGCGAGTAAAAGAGAGAACCTCCCATCGGGCAAATTGAATTTAAAAAAATTCAACGCGAATTCTAAGTTTGAATTTACGTAAGATGTTGCCATTCCAAAAACCACACGAACAGCCACCGAAGGAAATTTACCACATCCAACATTCTTTGTCGGTTAATAATAGCACATGCTGAATTATTGCGGTAGTCGCTTAAACAATGGAAGGGATAAGTCACGTCGTCATGCGAGCAATTACTGTTAACAATACTATTTAACTATCTATCTACAGATCTGTCGGCCGGTATGATAGGATTGTCGTTGGTGTATCTGGTAACCGGCACGGGGATATTTCAATCGGCTGCTGAGTGCTTTTGTCATCTTGAGACTGAGGTGAGTTTTTTTGCAGATGCAAACTGACTGTATCCGTTCACATAGGATAAAACTTAGGATAAATATTGGCGATAAATGCATCCTTATATCTTCATGGTATAATTGAAGTTCTCTGATAGTTCCTCTCTTACAAGAAAAACAAATAAAAAAGAAAAAAACTACACGGAATCTGAGTACGGATGTTTTTTGCCTGCTTGTATTCTGGCGGGAGAAGGCATTATACAATTATTGCATGTTATAGAGTTGTACATCACATGTCGAGAGCTGACAAATCGTGATGTTCTAATCTATAACCTATAACATGCAATAGTTGTTTTATTATACCGAATGTTTTATTACTATCTTTCCTCTCCAACACTAATTCTAGTTCTGTATCGGTCATAAATTTGAAACGTTCCCGTTTGCCAGCGACACCTATAGTCGAAACAGTTTCGATGCGACCGAGCATCCGCACTGACAGCCGACCTGAATCGGCCTGTCACCTGAGATATCAACAAAAACAAATGGGAGGCTACTCTTGGCTGGACCAGCAGATGTCGCCGTGGAAAATTTGTCATGTTCAACGCTCTGCCGTGGTGCATGACATTTATTCAACGGTAAGGCAAGATATAACTGCATCGTCACTGAACATCACGATTTGTAGAATGATACGTGACAGGCTGTCAACCAATGAAAACATTACGAATTTACATGAGGTATAATAAATCAAATTGTCGTTTCTGCTTTGACGGCAATAGTAGATGTGATTATATATTATTCTGGACGATGAAATCGTTAGTAAACGATGGTTTCCTTTTCTACGTCCGCCTGCATTTGCTTGTTCAAGAAAATGCCTAATTACTCTCTTTAAAATCTATCAATCAATGTTTCACTCAAGTAAGTGTAGATATTGATGCCACTCAAGTTGAGTGATATTTAATCATCGGGAGTTCATTTTGTAGACGAGTGTGCTAAATTAATATGCACTTCAGAAAACTGGAGTGTCGTTTCTCTTAAGCAAGAGTAATGGATTCACTCGACTGAAATTGTCACTCTTATTTGAGTGAAAATTCACGGAAGTGTTTTAGAGTGTACGATTGACAAAGTTTGATTTCTGGTATGAGATGGTCAACAATAAACGTATACGCCTTGATTACGGAATATGTTCTGACTGAATTGTTGGGCTTTGATTACGTTCGCTGCTTCTTTATAAACTTAATGACGGTACATACGAACCTGCATCGGTGAACCATTAAAATTATTGTCCGAATATAGGGAAAATATAACTTTCATACACATATGAATGTTCTGGAATAACATGTTCCTAAATATCAAGCATATTCGCTGTATCTTGGGGTGAGTACAAAGCTGACTTTGATTTATTTCAACAAACCGATTTAGAACATTTAATTGAGGAGCCATTTCTTGTAGGGGCCTTTAATAAGGAGTTCGCTCATCTCACACCACATGTAGGTTCTGACTGTATATTATGGTAGGAGTCATTTCTTGGGTGGATTTCCGGTCAAGTTGTGTTATACAATTTTTTCTGCATGCCAATGATTGTGACAGGTGTCATTTTGCGATATGTTTTAAAATAAAGAATACAGTGGTTTATAGTTTTGTTGATATTAAGATAGTTGGTATTATCTGTTCCGCTTATAGCGAGCTAGCGTATCTAATTTTGATCAAGCCGGTGCTAGGGTCCGTTTGGATATTTCATAGTTTTCACATGAACAGCACCATTAAAAAGCGCGTCTGAGATACTAAGGCTACGCAGAATCCACCGTATTATCGGGTCTGAAAGTATGGTGCCGAGAGAAGCTTTCCTGTGGAGTCATGTGGTTGCTGTTTGGTCGCCAGATGTCGTCAATTTTTCCCACCTCTTGCATATCGCTCCAATATCACCCAATACATTCCACATGTGTGTGCATTTATTGTGTAAAAATGTGTGTTGTCTTGGGTGGAAATGTGCTCAATATAGGAGAGTGTGGCTATGCTCCAATATCAGAATTGAGAATGAAGCACTTGGCCGGCGTCGAGCCTCGCAAGTATTTGTTCTGAATACAAATTTGTATTCTATAAATACTGCCTCGCTTGGGTCCTTTGTTCTATCTAACGGTCACAGAGTTCATCGTTTTCCAACAGATGACTTGATAGGGCTATTACATTATCGCTCTGAAATATTTGTATCTAGGCGCCGTGGGGTCATGTCATTTAAGGTATAAGCATGGAGAGCTACAAGAAAAGCGTTGAACAGCTAAAATAGGATGGGATACAAATCATAACACAGATAACTTTTGACTCTTTTGATGTTTTTAGAAATATGCAATCACTATATTTGACTTTGGGATCGTAAGACTTCTTGTCAGTACGCCGGTATCGTTTTCCACCATCCCTTTTAATGTTTTCTTTTAATCAGAGATAATTTTAGACGAAGAGTGTGTTATCCCCCAACAGTCGCTAACCAGCCCCATAAAGAATTAGCTCGTCCATAATATAACTACATTATTTGTAAAGATAACAGCAGCACCTCAACTTACCAGACATGAATTCTATATATATATACTGCATATTTTTACCCATTTGATGACATGTATGTATCTGGGACCTTGTTATATTCACATATCTTTCAGGTGACATAATTTCTCATCTTTTATTTTATTTATTTATTTATTTTATCACAGTTCCAAGTTTACATGTTTTCGATTTTATTAATGATATGTATCGTGTAGCTTCACTTAGCCTGTCTTGGACAGAAAATTTTCTCTGGTCTTAAAACGGCATATTTTAACACACTTTTGTTTCCTTATCAGCAATCAATATGAAAAATCGTCATTCCATCAACTTGCACGACTTTATTTCTTCAAAGCGCAACATACATTAAATCCTTTCCTCGAATTTGTGTATACCATTTGTGTGGTAAACATTCAAAAATAAGTTGTTTGATGTGTATTGACTGGACGCATTTGGTGAAATGTTATCCTTTATTGTATATCCACCGATCAGTATAAGGATTACTCACGCTCAAGGTGAAGACTGTGTTTTGGGGCCCACGGCCAAAGAAGCCGAACTAATTGGCTAACCTAGCATAACATTCTCGAATTGCCATGAAACTGTGAATATTCGAAAATTTTAGTACAATGTATGTTACCGAATGTGTTAGTGAAGTTTGAAGAGGACGTTTACGGCACAATCTTGATAAACAATGTAGGTTTATAAATTGCTTTGTCCGTCAAATAATTATAATAAAGCCGGAACACCGTACAATAGTGTCCAGCTGCGAACAGGGGATTAGCTGGCTTAAGCGGTCGAACAAAGTGCTGATTGGTTTTTGGCTGTCTTCTCCGTTTAGCTTTTCGCCAAGGAGTGGTTTTTCCCGTTCTAATATCTCTCTTGTTATTTGATGTACAAACATGAACTCTGGACATAATATTCCAATCATGTAGATCTTCAAGTTTCAAATTACCTCACATTGTATAAGTTCGGCCCTGTTCATGAATTAGTTATGATTTAGTGGAGAGAGGTCGAGTTTTTGTATAATTTTTGCTTTCTTTTCTTTTAAAGTTCATTATTCCAATAAGCACGTTTGTTTGATGAAAACTGAGAGTTATTAGCGCGTGATTTTGAGGACTATGCGCTTCTTAATTAATCATTTATCTTTAAATAAATCGATTCCTGTAGTGAATTCGAGAAAGCTATTTATTTATCTAAATTCCTTGAATTTAGGGATTTCAGGAAAATGTATAGTTTGTATGCACTCTCCCTTAATCAAGCAAAATTATGACACGTACGCAACTAGGACCCGATACAGTAACCTTAAATCTGACTTCTCTATGCAGGTAGACATACTTATTAACAGCGGTCGAGCAATTTGTTATAGTCAAATAAATTTTTCTGAGTGCTGCTGGTGAACTCGCTTGAGAGACGCACATGAAAATCATTCACTCACTTTTTGGATGATGAGAAAATACATGGTTATCTTCGTTTTTGCCCATGTTCATGCCATAGGCCACGAGAAAACCCGCTCACTTACAAGGGGAGAAAACTGCATGGGTAAAAAATAAAAGAAAAAGGAATACGGAATAGCTGAAGTATTCAGTCGTCGTCCATTGCGGAATTCCAGCGTTCATAATGCAAAGACCTAATTCATATAACAATATTAGCACAGAATTAATCATATCAGATATAATATAAGCTAGTTTCCTGCAAGAGAAGAAGTGGTGAACCCAGATAGGGTTAAGACATTGCCACCGATCCCGAATTTATCTATTTATTCCTAAACTTGAAGATACAATCGCAACGGAGGGCACTCGACCTAATTCAGTCTGATTAAATATGCATTGTGAATTCTGATGCCCTGAATATAATATCAGATGGTGTAGGTTCAGGTAAGGAACATGTGTTTATGGAATGTTCAACATCCAAGTTGATAACTTGGCTCACCAATACGATGCTGCTAAGAATGGATATCCCGTGATCGCCATTTCCAAAATCTGGTCATTCCAAAAGGTAAAGTGGGGAAAAAATATCGCATAAGCTAGGCATCTCGTGGCGGCCATTTTGAAATCGAAGATTGACCGATACTAAACCAGATTTACTAAACCAGTCCTGATGATTTCAATAAACCTATGCAGATACTCTATGACTGATTAGCTTTTCCTCCGATTTTCTGCATAGGCCAATGAAAATCCCGTATCTATTTTCTCAAATTAGAATTGACCAATCAAGTGCTTTAAAATAAGATATCCATTGATGCGATGGTTTTTTTTTCTATAAATCTCATTGTGAAATCACACTTCCGTTACAGATGACCTCGGTGGAGAGAGTGCTTTCATACACGGGACTAGAGCGTGAACTCCCGAGTACCTCAGCTAGTCCTCCACCGTCTAGATGGCCTTCTCGTGGGGAAATTTACTTTCACGATGTCGGTATGAAATACTACGAAGGTGCTCCACTGGTCCTCAAAAATATTAACATGACAATAGACGCCAATGAAAAGGTAAGTTTTCTGATGAAAGGAGTACATTCTCTAAATAAAGGATTTCTGAGGTCTTGAATTTAAGATTTGTGCTACAAATATAAAAAAAAATCATCTGGCTTGCGAGAAAACGATCTGTGTCCGAAATTGCTTTCATTCGTGGATTGAATGGACATCAACTCGCTAATAAATGTCACCTGTTGCGATTGCTGGTAAACCAACCAAGCATGCAAGTACACTGAAAATTTGAGGCCTATTTCCCGACGATTACACCAGCGGAATATTCCTTAAAATTCAATAAGGAATATTCCGTAGCATGTTTTGGAATTTGCGGATAATGGTAAGGAATATTCCTCAGTTATATTGGGGAATATTCCGCTGGTGTAATAGTCGAGGAATGTTCCTTAAATTTATAAGGAATTTTCTTGTCTGTGAAGAATTCACCAAAGTATACCTTAAATAATAGATTTGAAGGCATTTTGTTTAAGAGCATGCAACCTCTCTTCCAACATGAATGACCACCGTGTTGTATGCAGGGATGTTTTGAGTTCTAACAGTACATTACGACGAGCAACATAGAATCTCTTTAGCAAATATTGAGTAACCTTTTTTGGCATTTGAATTAGTCTATGTATGATCGTTCTAACTGCAACTATTCCCCATATTCCTCCCATGGGCGCTCCAACCTGAATTTAAAATAATTTTCGAAAAGTCATCGCCTTTTGTTAATTGTTAAATATATCCATTGTCTGCGTCATACTGGTGAGACATCACTACACGAAAATCTTGATTTGAAATTATTTAACATCACCACTAAATGTAAGGTGAATATAACTGTTATATTTGCAAAACTTTAAACAGACCTGTAAATATTAAAATATGTGGATAAAATTTGCATGCTTTTAACATACACATCGTGACCCTGGTTTACGTATTGTGTTTCAATGGAAAGACAAATATAGACAAATGTATTTAAATGACAAGTCAACACAGAAAATATATGGATGATACTGTATTGCCTACTGTAGAAAATAAATATCGTTGCATCATCATTTGCCAGCATTTGTAAATGTGCATCATTTGCCATATATTTCACTTATATGCGCCATACATTTGCTATTATATTTACCATATGTGGACAATAGATATTGCAGCTTGGACAGGCCCTTATGACACATCATGACGTACACAATACAAAGATATCCAAATAATTATATTATGTGCAATTATATATGCCACACTGAGACATCAGGTGCAAATTAAACCGATTAATTTGCAGACTTTTAATATACGGCACGTGAGTTGATAAATACTTCGGTTATACTTTATACTGTGAGATATATACTTCGCAGGAAATTAAATGTAGCAATACTATTCACCATATATTCTCTACTGTATGGAAGAGTGGCTCATATAATTAATATATGAGCAAATTTATACTACATAAACAAATTTAATCAAACAAATGAATTTTATTAACTAAACATTCACCAAATAGCAAATATAATCTCACAGTTGAATAACATTTGATAGCGTGATACAGACAACTGAAGGTTATGGAAATGTAATCCTTTTATTCACAATGTTGCGACAGCCATGTGAATTATTATGCATGCTTCAGTAAAATCAAAAGATATTTGCTGAAATTAGGTATCGTAATTTAAACGTATCAGTTGCCTCACATAGCCGAAGCAGATTTTGAAAACATCTGATGACACCAGGATTGGGCAACTATGGTGAACGTTACCAAGATGGGCATGTAGATGCTAAATGCTAAAATATCACGGTTTTATCAAATTGCTAATAAATGCTTATAGTTAACCAGTCATGGTCCTGGTATAAATAATTTAGGTAGCACTTCCCCTACACAGGCAAAATTGCAAGCCTGTGAATGATATGTGACACGTATGATCCACATATGTGAGCTCACACATGTGTCACATGTTTTTTCTAACCTAGCATTAGATACATGTGTGGAGCCACATACGTGTCACGTATGTGGCATGTGTGTGTTACAGGCGTGAGGGCAGATGTATGTTTCTTATACGTTACGCACATGCGTAATACACCTGTTACACATATGTATTACACACGTGACACATATGTGGCACATGCGTGAGGCTGGTGTGTGTGTTTTATATGTTAATCACATGCGTGATACACATGTTACACATGTGTAACACATCCAGTTCACTCCTGTTATTCTCATGTGTATTATAGGATTTTTCTGTTGCTCGTGCAGGCTAGATTATAATTACATTTGAATCAGTTTGTCTTGAATATAAGATAAATGACCACTATATAGTGATTTTATCTCTGATTTTCTGTTATTCAAGACAAATTATTCAAATGTAATTCAAAAGCAACAAAATTTACCAAATTATTTGCATAACCTCATCTTGGGAATGTAGAATATATGCCTTTATCAGTATCCAACTGGTCTTGGTTAATATTTTCTGTTATTGTATGACTTGTGAACTCATAAGAGGCAGAATGAATTTAATGAAACAGAAAAATGTTTTGCAGACTCTGGTCAAGATAAAGTTGACAGTTGGTATTTTCGTTTAATATTCTGGTGTTCTAAAAGTGGCAAAGTAATGCTCTGTACTGACCATATACTGACAGGAGTATTTAAATGCAAAAGCAACCTAGAATAGGTACATCTGCACATTACTATATAGGCATGATAATGAACAAAATATCAAGTCATATCTCACAGGAAAGTACAATGTCTCGTCTTTATTTTATATACCGGTACATTATGTACAAACTATACACAGAAAATAAACAATATCACATGAATATAAAATATTTACAACGAACTGAAAACGGATATTCTTCTCTCTTCTCTCCCCTTCAGCCTCTCTCACTTGTCTGTTGTTATGTGACTCTGTACTACTTCCACATATTTGTGGAACTCTGTCCAGAACTGGAAGGTACTGGGTTGTTCCTCCTGACCGTAGAATAATTTATTGTTGTGTACAAATGCTCTCTGAAATAGTAATTTAAGAAAGATCTAATATACTGGTTCTATACATATATTCAAACATAAAACAGCTTTTTATAGAACCTTACCCATGACAGTATAGAACTAGAATGAAAGTAACTCCGAAAAGTGAAGTCATTGTGATATTCTATATGCTAGCACCACAGGCAAGACAGAAGAGTATAGGCAGGGTGGTCGTCCAAGCTGAACATTCTATATACAATGGATCATAGTGAGCAGTTTTTCAAAACAATAAAATGGAACACAATTCTTTACATGTTCAAATGAGTTCAAGTCATTGTTTATAGAATCTTAGTCTCTACCATAGCTTGATACAATGTAAAGAATTGTGTTCCATTTTATTGTTTTGAAAAACTGCTCACTATGATCCATTGTATATAGAATGTTCAGCTTGGACGGTTAACTGTATTCACCCTGTATATATGCTCTTGTAATCTTGCTACCTGTAATTGTATATTCCTGACGATGGTATAACCTTTACCGAAATATAGAATATCACAATGACTTCACTTTTCGGAGTTACTTTCATTCTAGTTTATATGAAACTGGGACATCTGGATACAGTATAGAACCCTTTACATGATTTTCATACATAAAAAAAATCGGTTCTTCTGGGTTATTTAGAATGGTTGGTTCTACAATAGAACTAATTTTGGGTTTGTTGTCTGTATAATGTTCTTTATATACTTTTTTATCTGCTACAATACACAGTTGGAGTCAACCTGAAGAACAAAAAATCATAATGAACACAATACAAAGGATCAACATTGGTTTCATATAGAACCCAATTTACAGCCAATATGAAAGACAGATAAGCAGAGAATAAATGAATATTTAGAATTAAAAAATGAAAAATGGATAAATCGGTCAGATATTTAATCTACATTTGTTTATCAGTACTATGTGATTCGCTATATGATTGGGCAGAGAGTGAATGCAAAATGCATGATTAAATTAAATTAATTATGATAAACTGCGACCAGGGATACTCACAAGTAGTATGGTGTGGTGCATTCGGCTGTCGCAGAAAAGGTCCTCAGCTGGGGAGGCAAAGTTGCCAAAGAGTTGCACCAGGAGTGATTGTAATGGTAGGCCTTGCCTGGTCTTCAAATTGCTGCCTATGATCTGTAAAATTTGTGTAAAGGAATGAAAACTCAGAACATAGTGATTCATAGATTGCTATAATGAATGCCCCTCTCTCCCCCCCCCCCACTTCCCCCTTTCCCTTCACCTGACCTGAGTTCATGATTTTCAATTAAACTTTATTGTGCCAAAATAACAATACCAAGCCAATAACAGCTTGACTTGAGCCCACAAGAGCTTGGTACAATATTAATACACATGTATCAAAGCAGCATTAGACAGCTTTGACGTATCGGAACAATTTTATTCAGACAAATTTCAATGATTCTAATAACAATGTTTAGCAGATTCAATTTCTCATCTCTCACAGAATTTTCTTTTAATCTAACAGAGTGCATGTACCTCTGTTTGAATGAGTATGGAGTGGGTTTTTTTCTTTCTTCTTCCGCTTCCGCTCACTTTTTGTTTCCATCGGATAACTTTTAAATGACTCTGTCAATCACCTTCAAATTTATGGTGGACATTGGTCCTGCCTAGGATAAGACACCTATTGTTTTTCAGTGGATGTGCGAAACTGGGAACTGAGTTTTTATTGACAAATCTTGTTATATGCAAATTTCCCATTTGTTCAATCTTTTCCGTCGGATAGCGTCTGAATGCCTTCGTCAATCAACTTCTCATTTGTGGTTTATATTGCTCCTGTCTAGGGGAAGACACCTATTGTTTTTAACCTCTGTCCGAGACTGGATACTTGTGTTTTATCTACATTTGTTATTATATGCAAATCTCCTAAAATGCAAAGTTCCCTTTTGTTCAATCTTTTTCGTCGGACAGCTTCTGAATGCCTTCGTCAATCAACTTTAATTTGTTGTTCCTATTGCTTCTGTCTAGGGGAAGACACCTATTGCTTGTTTAAGCTCTGTCCGAGACTGTATATTTGTGTTTTATCTACATTTTCTGTTATATACAAATTTTCTATCTGGACCGTGCATACATGGTGAGTGGCTGTCTCTGTTTGGGTACCAATTCCATATTCTCATTTGCATAGATAGCACATCAGTGATTGGTTCACAGTTATGACTGTCAAAATAGTCTGAAGCCATTTGCAACTAAAGTAACTAAACACCCTATGTTTGACCCTAGGGGTCAAATATTTGACCCGAAAGATCAACTAGATACATATAGAAATGCTGATCATTCCTTTAAAGTTTCTTGATGTAT
This sequence comes from Hanleya hanleyi, assembly GCA_036873755.1. NCBI lineage: Eukaryota > Metazoa > Mollusca > Polyplacophora > Lepidopleurida > Hanleyidae > Hanleya > Hanleya hanleyi. Next base: position 18,559 of record JAVTVY010004181.1, on the reverse strand, counting down.
CGATAGTCTATACCAAGTTTCACACTGAACAGCGAAATGGTTTCCAGATACACAAGATTCATGGTTTCACATAAATTAAAGATGGCCACCAAAGTTTCTACCCAGTCGGGTCCAGATTCAATAGGGTTCTGGGTCACGAGCATATGGATGTGCACGGGAAGTTTGGTGTGCTAAGGGTAAGTCGTTCTAAAGATATCTTGATAACGAGAAAGCTGTGACGGTTTCGCATAAATTAAATAAGGCCGCCAAAGTTTCCAACCAATCGGGTCCAGATTCAATAGGCTTGTGCCTGACCACCCAACAATCCTGCATATCAAATTTGAAGTCTCTAGAAGCAACGGTTTGGTTTCTAGACCAATCACAAGAATTGTTGACAAATTTTCCGTGACGTTGCCATGGAAACAGCAAAATTCATCACAAATTTCCCAAATTCGATAGGCTTGTGGCTGACCACCCAACAATCCTGTATACCAAATTTGAAGTCTCTAGAAGAAACAGTTTGGTTTCTAGACCGGTCACAGGAATTGTTGACGACTGACCGTGACGACCAGACGACCGACCGGACATACTTGCCGACGACAAGACCCCACAGCCTAATAGGGGTAAAAAAACTTCATAAAATGTATGAAAATGTGTCAAATTCGACCCACAACCCAGAGAAAACGTATAAAATGATTTTCTTGTTTATGCATGTTAAATTGTTTTCCATCCAACAGACACTTTAAAATGGTGACAAAAACAGGGGGCGACTTACTCGATTTTTGAAAATTTGTATTGCCATGAAGGAATCATAATTTTCGCTCCCCGAAAAAGTGCGGATTTTGGCCTGCCAGATTTCGGACATGATGAACTCTGTAGTGGCGCGTAGGTGCGATCAACAAGCAATTGTTATATCCTCATTGGAGAAATGGTGACGTCCAGCAGGGTGACATTATATGGGCCATTTTCATGAAAATGGCCCATTATATCAGTTAGTAGAAAGAGAAGAAGAATTACCATGCTGTCAAAAATGGCCGTCCTTATTATGAAATTATGGAGGGGCCACTTTGTGTGAAACCGTGGCAAGTATGGACTGCACCCTAAGTGTAATTTATTTCAGAAAATGGGAAATTTCACTTTGCCAATATTCTTTAAAATTTTCATGAAATATTTATATTGATTCATAGTTGGAAATTTTCGCCAGTTAGGTTACACCTCAAGACCCTATCCATATCTGTTTATGGGCCTTCTTATGGTAAGTTTATAAAATCCAGTGGTGGTCAAATCATTTACATCATAATTTTTCGGTATTCAGAAATGGTTTCTTCCCATTCTACTTCCGAAATATTCATGGAATGCTGCAAGCGTTTTCCCTGATCTTCATAAATCTACATAAATCTACATATTAGGTCTACATATCACATACCAATATAATATTTGTGTTGACCACATCACCGCAGCAGAATTGACTGCATCACCGCAGAGGAGTACATATTGTATATCCAATCACATGAACAGAGAGGTCACTAGGCATCAAGATGATCTATTACCACTGCTTGCTTTTTCACAACTACTTACCACATTCATAGTATTTGCCAGTTCCAGTGTGCAGAGTAGATGTATACCTCCCCATTCATTAATTGGCATCTGGCAGTATCCCTAACCTGATTGAATTAAAATTTAAGGGTATAAAATTGGTTATTTGCCATTTTACATGTATGTGAAAAGGGTTTGTAGACAGAGATAAAATGAACAATACTTTTCTGTTCCACAATAATCCACGAGTTATTGTTTTGTCCAGTCAAACTCACAACCAAGACTGGCTAGTAGCATATATATGACATTTTGCTAAATATGATATCAGCTAACCAAATATTCTTATTTATGTATTTGAATTCTGTCAGACTACATTGCAAAGATCATGTATTATCCATAATTTATTTCTTCAACAGAATTATATAAGAATGGAGAGATGTCAATTTTCATGATAATTAATGATGACAGGCACTCCTGGTCAATTAGAATTTGACAATTACCACTCAAAGGTGAAAAACTACAAAGGTTTTGAAATTCTCCAATTTACATATTAATATTATAGGTTGAAGAATGATAGAAATACCAGAATATCTACTTCACTTTGATTAATTTGAATTATCTTGTCTGCTAGAATCTTTTTTAAAATTAGTTACCGTTTGTGGTGTCACATCAGACCAACTGGCCAGTCATCAATACTTGTAACGTTCAGTCTCTGGCCGGCTGGTCTGACATGACGTCACAATCAATGAAAAGATAAGCGATGACGTTTTGCAAATCTGAATTCAGCTGGGCTAGGGGTACCAAATTTTAAAAAGCTACGTGGATTTCAATTCTGAAATTGACCGGGCTTGAGCAACTTCAAAACGCTTTTCAAAAGCTACCAGGAGACAAAATACTTCAAATAAAACAAATAAATAACAAGAGCCCAAGGGGCTTCAATATACGCCCGTATATCTGGAATTACATTGGTTCAAATTTGAAGGTTGTTTAATAGCCTTGATTCCAATTGATCTAGCAATCCAGAGAAAGGTCTACAATTTTTTGCTTATGAGAATGTAACATATATCACATCTTACATTGAATGATAAACTAAAATGAGCTTAACTCTTGGTAACTGGTTGACCTTGAAGCAAGAGCGGAGAGCTCACATATCCCACACTGAAATCGACAATAGTCAAACACAAGAAAATAGTAGTTTTCCTGCAAATGGATTCCTTTCAGACGAGAGAATTTTTCATGAAGAAAAAAGAAATTGATGAAGTAAACCTTTGTTCTCGAGTTAATAAACAAGTGTGAAGTTCATAAAGGATTATTCTCCCCGTTAAATTAGTAAATGTGTGGTTTTTATTTCATAACAGTTTAACTAAATGAAGCGTTTCAAACATGGGAGACAACTCCACAGGACAATACCATATAAATGCAGGAGAAAGAACTTCGAATATTCCAACAATATTCCAACAAATTTAGTCAGCTAAGCTTGATTCAGTTTTGGGGGACTGCCATCTAGACCTTTGACAAATTGATCTCATATGTATGGCTCCACTTTGCCATGCGAGTAAGGTATACTCCAAGTTTGGTACCAATCCATACCTTGAAACTATCGCTATCGCATGGATGACAGATGTGAATGGATGAATAGACAGAACGCAACATCGCATTACACAACCTCGTCTTCGACAGGCATATGAAAATGTGACTTTTAATGATTTCTTGATTTTGGGGTCACAGTGACCTTGACCTTTGACCTCGACCTCAATTTTGGTACACAACACATCGTCTTCCCTCAATCTATCAATGCACACAAAAAATCATGATTTTTAATGATTTCCTGATTTTGGGGTCACAGTGACCTTGACCTTTGAGCTTGACCTAAATTTTGGTACATGACAAACTGTCTCCCCTCAATTTCTCAATGGACACAACAAATTATGATTTTTTAACAATTTCACGATTTTGGGGTCACAGTGACCTTGACCTTTGACCTTGACCTACATTTAGGTATGTGACACATTGTGTCCCCCTAATGTATCTACTGACACAAAAAAATGTTATTTTTAATAATTTCCTAATTTTGGGGTCAGTGACCTTTGACCTTGACCTAATTTTTGGTATGCATCACTTCATTTCTGCCTATTGAACCCACTCACAAAAAATTAGAAATTTTCAACGATTTGCTGATTTTCAATCACACTGACCTTTGACCTGTGACCTTGACCTACATTTAATATGCAACACATCGTTCCCCCCTAGGGCATCCACTCACCAAAAATTAGAACTTTAGATAGAAAACTGTCAACGATCAATGATTTCCTGATTTTTGACAACAGTGACCTTTGACCTCTGACCTCGACTTCAATTTTGGTACGCGACACATTGTCTCCCCATAGGGTAGCCACTCACCAAAAATTGGAGCTGTGGATAGGAAACTGTTCCAGATATAGACCGGACACGAGAACCGGACAGACGGACAGACGGACGGAAACCGCCATCACATGAAGTAGTTAAGTTAATATTTCCATCATTAAATGGGCCATGAAGAATATAAAATGGAAAATATGAAAACCTTTGCATTTCACCTTTAATAACTTGGTTTTAAAGGAACAAATAAATTACTGACAAGGCAGAAATAAAAGTATCTGCATAAAGTTTCTCCTTACATTGAACTGAAAAATGTGATAGCCGGCCCACTCTCTCTGAGCTTTAAAATTCCATATCATAATATTATCTCAATATACATGAATTCTCTAATTTTCAAGCAATCATCTTAACATTTCAAAATCTAATCCGCATTTGCATCTTTGTTTTATAGGCCAAAAACTATAGTATGTTAACTTCCCTGTTACCCTACCTAGCTGCCATCCAAAATATTTTATGAGAGTTTTGGTAACATGAAACACCGCGAAAATTGGTCATTTCTGTTCACGTGTCTCTTGAAGTCAATAAAATAAATTTGTAAATAAAAAAACTGAAATAAATAAATAAAAATAAATTAAAAAATTAAAAAAACATAATGTGTCGACCTACTATAATTTGGGTGGTTTAACTTACTCTTTGCCCCATGATGACGCCATTTGATGCCCCTTTCTAAACCATATAGGCTTTTCTAGGCTGCCCCATAGACTATATTTGTGATCACCTGTAAATTGTTGGGTACAAATCTATTGGAGGGCTGGAGCCAGAAGTTTATTAATTTTTTTTATTACTTTCATAGTGGCCAATAATATAGCATGTTTAAAATTTCATGAAATAATATATTATTGAGTGAGGTTAATTGATTCATTTATTACACGAGGCGTCAAATGGCATCATCATGGACCAGGAAGGGGCATCAAATGGCATCACCATGGGGCAATGGTAGTAAGCCTTCATCATAGAGTCATGTGTTTAGAGTTAAAGCAGAATTCGAACAAAACTTGTTTTTGTCCCCCGCCGCAACGCGGCCGGGGACTTTAAAATGGTTCTTGCTTCTATGTGTCCGTGCAAATACTTCGTAAGCAATAACTTCTAAATGCTTTGTCGGATTCCTCCGAAATTTGGCATCCGCATTCTTTGCGACAAGACGTTTCTTGGTATTACATTTCAGCAAGATCCGCCTGTAGGTGGCGCCACTGTGGTCTTGCTTCTATGTGTCCGTGCATGCACGGACATGTCCTTGCAAATACTTCGTAAGCAATAACTTCTAAATGCTTTGTCGGATTCCTTCGAAATTTGGCATCTGCATTCTTTGCGACAGGATGTCTCTTGGTATTACGTTTCAGCAAGATCCGCCTGTAGGTGGCGCCACTGGGGTCTTGCTTCTATGTGTCCGTGCATGCACGGACATGTCCGTGCAAATACTTCGTAAGCAATAACTTCTAAATGCTTTGTCGGATTCCTCCGAAATTTGGCATCTGCATTCTTTGCGACAAGACGTCGCTGGTATTACGTTTCAGCAAGATCCGCCTGTAGGTGGCGCCACTGGGTCTTGTTCCAATCTTTAATGCATGTCCGTTCATGTTTGTTCAAATCCTTCGGAAGCGATAACTTTCGAACAACACCGTTGGTGATGCGTTTCAGCAAAATCCACCCGGAGGTGGCGCCACTAGAGTTCATTCCATTATTCCATGCTGCAAGTGATAACTTAGAAACACTTGATCGAATTTCTTTGAAATATCCTACATATGTACCTTTCTGCGTAACATGAGAAACGTTGCGGCTCATCGGATTCTTCTCAAATTTGGCATGCATTTACCATGCCAGGAGCTGTTGCTTGGGATTGCCTTTCGCTCACTTGCACTCACAGGTGGCGCCACCTGGTGGCAACATCACAAATTCGTTTCCGGGTAATAACTTGAGAACTGACCACCGGATTCTTCTCAAATTTTGTATGAATGTACCGTGACATAAGATGTCGCTTGATAATGCATTTCACTGACTTGCGCCTAGAGGTGGCGTCACCTGGTGTCAAAATCTAAATTTGGTTTCTGGGCAATAACTTGAGGACCCTCATCGGATTCTTCTCAAATTTGGTATGCAGATGTCCCCACGATACCATGTTCCTTGGGATTGTATTTTTCCCCCCTTCTGCCTACAGGTGGCGTCTCCTGGTGGAAAAATTTGTTTCCAGGCAATAATTTGGCAACTGCTCATCAGATTATTCTCAAATTTTGTACTCATATGTGACCCGCCCCAAATAACATGAACACCGGTGGGCATCTAGTACCGGCAATAACTTGAGGACCCCTCTTCAGAGTCTCAAAGTTCATATGCTGATACCATGACATGAGATGTCATTTGGGATTGTGTTTTGTCTGCTTGCACCTACAGGTGGTGACTCCTTGTGGCAAAGTCTAAATTTGGTTTCTGGGCAATAGGTTGAGGATGCCTTCATATTCTTGTCAAATTTAGTTTGCAGATAATATGCCATGAGTTGTCTCTTGGGGTTGCATTTCGGTTACATAATTTTCATGCTACATGGTAAAGAAAATATATTACAGTAGCAATCAACATTCAGTCAGCCATTCGGAGTTGATCTCAAAACCTGGGAAGGTGGAAAGACCCCTCTGCTTCTTACGCCTGTGAAGTAGCTGTTGCCATCCTCATGAATATCTTCTGAAACCGACAGCGCTTATAAATATTGCTGCCATTTTGGCGGGGGACCTAGCATCCTCTGGCTGCTTGTTGCCTTAAAAAACAGTTCAGTTTGTACAATAGAATAAAGCACACGCCCAAATTAGGAAGTTGTTTGTTTGGGGCAACATAAACTTGCTACAGACCACGATATGCCATTTTCTTTCTTTTTCCTAATTTTATTTATTTTTTTTTTTTTTTTCAATTGTGATAACATACATGTACCTGGTGACAACATTGTTTCATGAGAGTAGAGACAGAGATCAGATGTGCCAAACTGAGGAAAATATTAATTTTTATGGAGCCTGTCTTTAATACAAACATGTAGTTTCCTAGTTCTGAGAACCCCAACATCTCGCCTTGCGGGGTCATCCGCCGAAGCTGCAGCAGTATTGAAAGCATAAATATAGAGCAAACAATACAGATCTACAGATCTACATGTAAATTTTTGCCCAACAAAAACCTTATCAATGGAACGTAAGAAGTACAAAAATTCACATTTAATGTCATATTTCTTAAATAGCACATGCACATCCTCGAATCACAATGAACTTAGGTAGCAATTGTCAAACTCATTCAATGAGAGCTGACAGCTTCAGCATACTTTCCATGTACAGGTGTACATGTATGTACATTATCATTGGCAGATTACTAAGACAAAAACCCTCAAAATTTGAATAAAAATGAATATTTCATCTCCTAAAGAGCACAGGAACATCGTCTAATCATAGGAAATATGTGTATCAAGTTTCATAATCATCCCATGACAGCTGACAACTGCAGCAAACCTTCTAAGTACAGATGTGCATGTATACATGTAGAGGCCTAAATGTACAGTCTCTACATGTACAATTCGGCTAAACAGAAAACTCATTTGCCATAATTTGGACCAAAATTAATATTTCATCTCAAAAATAGCACAGTTACATCCTCTAATCATAAGAAACATGTGTACCAAGTTCCATAATCATCCAATGACAGCTGACAACTGCAGCCAACTTTCTACATACAGATGTATATGTGCACTTCAGCTACATGTAAACGCAAAACTCAATCATTTGCCATAATTTGGAGAACAATTAATATTTCATCTCAAAAATAGCACAGGTACATCCTCTAATCATAACATGTGTACCAAGTTTCGTAATCATCCAATGACAGCTGACAACTGCAGCAAACATTCTATGTACATGTACATGTGTATGTATACATGTAGAGGCCTACATGTGCAATTTTGCTAACAGAAAACTCTATTTAGACAAAAAAATCAACATTTTATCTCAAAAATAGCACAGGTACATCCTCTAATCATAAGAAACATGTGTACCAAGTATCAAAATCATCCAATGACAGCTGACAACTGCAGCAAAGTACAACTTCTAAGTACAGATGTTCATGTACATGTGCAGCACAGATGACATGGGATACACCCTCCCAGGGAATGGGATATGTCCCCAAGTCTTGAGGTAGCAGGTGAGGGGTGTGCAAGTAGGCAGTCTCCAATATAATTAGGCTTCCTGCAGTAGCAATTATTACTGGTAGATGTATGCACTTAATAAATATTGTATAGCACAAGTATAGTTATTAGAATTAGGTATAGTATGAGTATTGGTTTTGTAATAGTATGTTTTGATAACAGTTTGTGTATTCCATATTAACTCTACAAGTTCACGTTCATTCATTGGTCAGTGCTGGTGTTCGACAAGTTTCGACAACTGTTGCAAGACAAGAGCCATTGCCTGTTGTGGTTAAATTGTGCCTTCCTTGTCATTCCAGATATATATAATCTTTTTGTTTATTTAGGTAAGTGTCCCTACTTCTAATTGAGCTGTCCTACTGTTAATTGAGATATGTCAATGTTAAATGAACAGGATAACTGGCATGCCAGACATTGGAATATTACTTGAACAATTGTTAAAATAGTATAATTTGTGATTGTTAGGAATCTCCACCTGTGGAACTCGCTATATAAAACTCTAATAGGTATAAATATACAAACAGGATGAAAATAAGTCTCTTAACTTTTAGAATTCATCTTGACATGCGAGTATGTAGTGCCAAGGCAGCTAATACATGTAGATGTAAGATAGGTAACCCTTGTTCATGTACATGTAGATTGCTATACATTTAGTTTCTGTAATAACTAGAAGTGCTGTATAATTGTATCTATATTGGAATTAATTGAAGTCAAAGTTAGTTACTAGATTAGGGTAAATAAAGCTAGGTTGTGTATATACTTAACGTGGACTACGTGATAACCAGAGATCAGCCTGGTTATAAAATCTCTCTCACAATACAGTGATCGCAATTAAAAAAATCCATTAGAGTGATTAACAGCTCTCTCGAATTTTACAAACAAGAGAGACTGTTGTGACATTTAAATATTTCCAATTTAACACACTTAAAAACTGCTGCAGCAAAGTTACTTTTGCTATTTTGCTACGGCATTGGCCTCGACATTGCTGATTCCTGTGGCTAATTGAAGGGATGGCCGTGCGAGTAGGTCAAGTCACAAGAACTGACATTCAGTGTTGCAAGTACTGGAGAAATTTCAAGGAAAATAGTGGGCTTTTGGTCATAGTAGAGGATGCCTACCATATTATGTGTTAATTTGGATATATTGTATTCCGACATAGACTTAGATATAAAATTTGGCAGGGAAATGAGCTTATCCACCTGAAGAAGCCAGACTGGAAAAAGGTAAAGTAAGATATATGCAATTTAACCATTTGTCGTTCTGTTAGAGATGAATTTAATTTTTTTTTTATTATAAAACCTGAGTTTTGGAAGTGTGGTTGGCAACCTCATCGCCTTATGAGTGTCCACCCTTCTCCTATTCTTCACGACCTCGTCCACCCCCCCTCGGCAAATCAACATAAATTAGCAATGATTTAGTCAATGTGACCGCCAAATCTCTGCCAGGTTAAATATGACGGATTAAGCTCGGATGTCTGCAAAATGAAATCAGGGAGTACCAAATCACTCCTGCACACCCTACTGCCTCAGGGCTTCCTTTTTAGCGTGAGTGATAGCTCACCTGCGCGCAAACACTCTCGTAAATTCACGTCACGAGAGTTCTTTTAACTCGCGTAAACTGTCATATTTTATATTGTATTATATTGCAATCACTCGCCTGACTTTCAAATACCCTCTCCTAGATATTTTGACTTGAGCTATTTTTAGCTCGCATGCTAAATTCTAAACACGAAGCCCTACTGCCTGACACATCGTTCCCCCCCCCCTCCTATTTACTTTATGGATTCCCATGCACATAGCAAGTAACTGGGAATTGATGAGAAGACGATGTGACAAGTAATTCAATACATGTATACTGAATTATTAATATTTTAAATGTGAAAGCTTGTATCTTGTAGCCAGATGACATTTAACTTCGAAATGTGACTATGTGACAGTATAAATTAACCAGGAGTAGCTATGAGGTCCAGCAAGGTTGGGGGTGGGGAGGGGGGGTAGGGCTTTTGTAAGTGGTTTCTGAGAGGACGTGGAAAATAAAACATTTAAAGAAGATGAGAAATTAAATTTCCTGAAGAATGCAGGAAAATAATCTGAAACTGATGAGACCCAAACGTTCACAGAGACTCGGTAACAAGCATACTATGTCGATATCCACCCCCCCCCCCCCCCCACCCCCCAAAAAATAATAATAAAACAACAACTTTTAACTATGTGATCAGAGAAACTCTTAAAATGTCCTTTTGATGGGAATGGGATTCTAACCCGATATACATACCTGGTTACATTTGGGATTATTTGTCCTTGGCCTGGTGTCACTGGTAGTCTTATGCAAATGTTGAACCCGCAGACCTGTTTTTCATTATTATGGTGTTGTTGTTGATTTCACTGGTTCATTGAATTCGCCCTGGAGCTCAACTCGCATCCAGTCTCATGCACTCATCCTTATTGATCTGGAAATCTTGAAGCTTCATATCTGACAGAATCAGACCTCATTTTTAGCATTGAACACCTCACTGTCATGACAACAAATACGTTTTTCGCTCATTTATACGAGTCCAAACTTCCCAGCTTGCCTGTGCCGTGTCGTCTGCTTACCTACAGCGCCCCATATTGGCATTGGGAGTTGTCCCCCCGCTGATCTGTGTAATTGATGTCGAGTTGACTATAACATTGAATTGAATTGAATTGGTTTGAATGGGAGACGTCCCTCGTCGCAAATGGGTATTATCATATCAGTGACAATGGTGTTTCACTTATCATTACTTAGAAACTTTGTATGTGTTGAGACCATTGGTGCATGCCAGTCCCCTTATTAAAAGATCACAGATCTGAGGAAAACGTCTTCATCCCATATGCCATATTGCAGTCCATTTACTGTACACTACAACCTACTACATATGGTACAATGTCTTATTGAATACCAATAAAAATGTTTCGTTAATAAAAGAACACAACTCATAATGATTTTTTCAAATTTTGTCCGGTGCATTATTAATTGTTTAAGCTACATTTTTTTGTCAGTGGACCGGTGAAACGCAGTGTCATTGATTCACATTGTACATGTTTATATGGGAATCACAATTTCTCCTGCTAATCTGATTGAATATTATGTTAACATATTGAACAATATTTTTTAGCTGAGAGCTTCAGATTTCTACATCCAAGCACCTATATGTTTGACTTCATCGAGAGATGTAAGTTATGTTTTAATTTGACTTTATCAGGCCAATACCCAGTTTGGAAAATGTATTATTAAAATTCAATTACGTTTTTCAAATTTAGAGAAGTAAATTATATATTTTTTTAATACTTCAATATACTTATAAATTAAGTTCAATTTTAATTTCAGATTTCACAATTTCGCTCCAAGTTATAAAATGTCTTAATTGCAATTCAAATTGATATTTCAAAAGATTACTATTACAAAATCTAATTTAGAAAATTAGTTCAAACATTTAAAATTCAAATTCAAGGCAGAGTATGCAGCAATTTTAATGTTGCCTGGTTAAAGGTCAACCCAAACGGAATTTTTTTTGGTCTAAAAATCCTTAAAAATCATAGTTCATACTTCACTTTGTATGAAAAAAATATTGAAAAAATTCTAATCTGATCAGAAACACACGTAATATGGGAGCAAAGTGGGCTTTCCCACACTTTCACAGCTGGGTTGATGACGTCACGCAGGGAAGTTGCCTGAGAAAAAACAGCGGATAACATGGAAAGCGAGTGCAGTCAGAGCTCCGGTTCAGATGTCGATTCGAGCGATATCAGCTGCTTAGATGGAAATATTTTTCGCCAAGAAGATGAAATAGACATAGAGGAGGATGATGACGGGCAAATTAACAGTTGTTTGCAGACCAACGGCGGAATTCAGCCCTATCAATTTGAGCCGTACGGCTCCGATTCTGACAGTGACAACCACTCTGACAACGTGGAACTCGACGACGACAGGATTCGGAGAGGTCGTTTGTTGAATACAGATTGGTATGCAACTTGACTGAAAACCTTATTATCGTCATCTATAAGACCAAATGTCCATATATTTCAAACTGTATTGAATGTAGAACGATTCTGTGATGTAACGAACGAGCACATCTGTGTTGTTATTGTTGTTACTGACCGAGGCAGCCTTTTCGAAGGGATAAACTCCGGGATTCGGCAGTATGGACAGTAAACTGTTGATAACTCTACTGATATACGTCCGACTTGAATTTTGTTTGTTTTCCCATAATCCTCATGAAATACCAATTTCAGAATTATATAGTTTGATAAAAAAACTTTGGACATTCATGGCGAAAAGTAAGCCGTGGTGAGTGGATCGGCATTCACATTTGCTCAATTTTCGACAAATTACCTCAATTAAATTGAAATCGAATGATATTCCCACAATCTCAAATGTCAAGGGATTATGAAAGTATTATTATCACTTCTGTATCTACAGCCATTCACTCCATAATTGAAGCTTTTTATTTATTGCCATTTATCGCAAACGTATATATATTTATGAAAGATCATTTTATTATTATTAAATAGTATATATGAAATAGAGACGCATCCAGTTTGGTGCTCAAGCAACAAATGCCACATCATGGATAGCATTCTGGGCGTTCATCGGGGACGCGAGCACGAGCAGGGCATGTACAGCAACCACCTCGCTGGGGGTCTAATAACACCCCAGCCACCAGTCAGATTTTTTGACCGGATTCGGGGCCTTCGCATACATCGCCGGAAGTGACATCATATATAGTAAAATAGATGTTTACCAAACATTTCGATTATTTTTCAAGTCTGCATAATAGCTCTGTTGACCTAGCGTTAAAAAGAATTATCAGGAGATAATTTTCCCTGTTATCTGGGCAGAGCATATGAAAAGTAGTTCGCTCATGTGCAACACTAAAGGAGTTGTTCGGCCGGATTCAAACTGAACCGTGCGTTGGTTGCTTTCCCCCTATACGTCATAGCAACGTAGTAAAGGTCAACTTCCGCTATTGGTGGCAGGGATGGTAATGGAGCCTGCGAAATGGAGCATGCGCTGTGGGGAGGTTGCATGTACAGCCGTCTCCCTGCCCGAGGCCTCGCTTACAGGCAAGGTTCGTTCAGCCGATGTCCGTGATAGATTCTCCTTGTCCGATTTCTTTGCCGTCACATTCTGATTGTTCTTAGGTTTGATAGTTGGAATAGGTGTTCTCTTTAGTTTTGGTTTGTACCCGAATTCAGCTGCTACGCTGTAGAGTTCCTCGAATGATGTCTTTCTGTCAAAATGTGCCGAGCAAATTATACGAGTACTGGCTCGGGCCCTCTTTCCAGACCCTCGTGTTGCGTACAAATTTCGTCCAATTTGCAGCGATTTTCTCGTCTTTAGGCCACAAATGAATACTAACACCGTCATCTGTAGTAAAACTGCAACCTCCCACTACACAACGTCGCGGCATATTTAAAAAATGATGCCCCGATACTCCGAAAATCTCCAGAAATCAGCAGCTACATACGACTGTGGTATACGGTTTTAACATAGAGAATACAAGACGGCTTCCCTCCGTGACGTCACAGCTGGAATTGACAGGAGAGCGATTTTCACCTTTCAAACGGCAATATCTCGCCAACCAGACTGCACAAAATTATGAAAAAAATATCATTATTCTCAGAATCGAAAGGACTATTTTTTTTATATTTTTGACCTCAGAGCGTTTGGGTCGACCTTTAACCGTATCTCTTTAGCTGGCAGGTAGACCAGTTAAGACATATGTCTGGAAAGCTGTACTCTTCTATCTTTTGGAGGCTGTCTGGGTTAATCAAAACCCTCCCTCCGTTGTGCTCACTAATAAAACAGTCGAGATTCTCTGAATGCCTTGTTTCCCAATATTGTGCTATCATTTGACAGAAGAAAAACAAATTTAAAATCTGTTGAATATTAAATTACATATATTAAAAAGCTATGCATGTATCCGGTACAAGTGTTGCATATCAAAGGTATTGAGTAACAATAAACAATGTATGCGATTTTCACATTTGAATTTATATATATGATAACACCTTTGTGGGATGTGTGGGAATTAACACATGTGTCACATATAATGATAACATGTGTGACACATGTGTGGGAATTAACACATGTGTCACATATAATGATAACATGTGTGACACATGTGTGGGAATTAACACATGTGTCACATATAATGATAACATGTGTGACACATGTGTGGGAATTAACACATGTGTCACATATAATGATAATGCATGTGACACATGTGTCAAGGAAAATTCATGTAACACATATGTGAAATGTCACATGTGAAAATCACGTGAATTACACACGCGTTTTCCCCACAATATGACACCGATATTTAGTGGTACATTCGTGTACCACTGAGTGTTACAGCAATGTAACAATTTATGTTGGACCATCATGGTACCATTGGATGTTGCCGACGATGTAACATTATATATTGGTACATCATTGGCGACGGCTAACGGTACATTGTGATTTACATTCTTCGGTGTTCCAATGTCGGTCCTACATTGACTCTCGTTTGTTTGAGGGTAAGAATAGCCATCCTGGGTATACTGTACCAGCATTGTACCATTTTAAAATGGATCAATATGGTAACATTAAAAATTGAGGAAAATAGAAAGAACTCTTTGTTAATTGGAGGTAAAGATGGTCGTCGGTGTCGAGTTACGTGCGCGTCCACTTTCAAATCGATCTTTTTTGAGAGGAAGTGAATTGCGAGTTACGTCCCTTTGACGTTACGCTTTGACTGACTGGCGGAACCACATCTTGCAGGTTTTCGAGCTCAGACAAATCGATTTATTTCATATTTTGGAAGTCCGATGTCGGTGCTGCAGGGGCTATGCTGATTCAAAGACTTGTGCCATGCGCTCGAGATGTCAAGCTCCAACAGAAAAAGTCCCGATCTACGAAGGCAAAGCCAGGAACAGAAAACGAACCTATAAACAACAACAACAACATACACTGTCTTTTTGGGTGAGTTCCGGCTGACGGCATATGGGACGTAACCTGCGGGAGATTTCACGGTCGCGAAAATAACATTGAAGTCAATGGGAATTTTTTTTAAAACAAAGTTTTGCAGTTTGATTCTGGTAGATAATATTTCAGAAATGCATTAGCTTTCAAGCAAGACAACTTGTATAATTTTCACTCATATGAAACAGACGCTGTCAACGAAAAACTAGCGTGCTCCATGCAAATCTTACGACGCCAAACGACCGGAACTCACCCAGCAGGTCATGTGATCGACACTTGAGAAAGAGGCGAATGTGGCGATCCACCCGGATGAAGGTTTAATTTGTCAGACTATCCTGTCGTACTTCCTGTAGATTACACTCGCTATGACAGGCAGAATGAGATAAATAATTTCATGACTATAATTTATTGTTGTTGTGTAAAAGAGAGGGGGGGGGGGGTCATTGAATGGTAATAAGTTTTAGCTTCAAGTCGATAGGTTTTAGTTTCTTGAACAATCTAAACCTGAGAAGGAAGCTGAAACATTTATGGATTAAGAAATAAAATTTGCACAAGAACACTAAAATACCCAATTTCTTGACTGGAATCTGTGACCGGTCAAACAGAAATCTGAAGCCAAAAGAGGCTGCAGGAGATTTACAATACGCCCACAAGTTGGCATGGGCGAGTACCCTTGGAATCCTTAGCTACATGTATCAGGTGTATATTTCATAAGAAAGGAAACATTTAGATTTTTGTTTTTCTCGAGGCACCTGGATTGGACCTGATAATCCCTGAAGTATACCTCTCCCCCCCACCCCCTCCACAAGAAGCTAGTTGAAACATATCCCTATATAGAATACATGTAGTAGCAACATGGATGAGGGGCTCTCCCTGGTTGATGACTTCAATGCAGGACATCCCATGCTATTCTACTAGTCTTAAAGAATGTTTGCACTTTAAATGTTTAATGGATCCCTTGATTCCTAGATGATAGGTTCATGGCACCTCTGACCTGTGAAGTGCGAGTTCAGGTGTACTTTTGTGGTTCATATTCTCCCTTTTCATTCTATTTCTGCAGCTTAGGGCAGATTTGTAGTCAATGATAACTGGTGTGGATGGTAAATATGCAACAAATTATCTCCCTATTCCAAGAAATGATCTTTTTGCTTACATTGCTAATAATTGTGACAACTTCAAGCCCTTCCCTTTTTGGGACCGCAATGTTATAAGTCCTACATTAGATAGCACCAGTCCAACATTTAACAGGGCCGGTATAGAGTTCAGCCCCTCCACTTTCAAATGTGCTCCGCGGCTCCTGTGTTTATGGCCCAGAACCATATCAAACAGAATAGTTAAGGGTACTACAAGGAAATATTAATACAAAGTGAAAACATGAGTAACAATATACCATACAGCCAGTGCTATTACCTGGAAGGTACCACATGTATCATGGAACTCCAAGAATGCCATATTAACTGTATTCCAATTTTATGGTCATTTAGTTTGATATAAATTTCTTTATTTCATACTATCACCGGTACCTGAAATTCCTTGCTTGAACATTGTTAAGGGCCCATTCAAGTATTATATATATGCAAAAAAAAAATACCCCTTAAATGCAAATTCAACCCAGCATACATTGAAATCTGCCCCTAATCAGTATGCTGCAATAGTATGAAATGATAGCTATTCTGATTGAAAACGGAGATTTCTCTTTAGTTTAAAATCCGGTACCACATGTATTTCAAAGGAAAGGAATGTGCCTACTTCACAGTGGCATGGTTAGCAATGGTCGTCTTCGTCTCATAAAGATATAGTAGAGGAGTGGTATGTAGATCAGTGTAGGTCGTATAGATTTAAAAATTTATCCGTATTATAGATAAAGATATAAGAGGAGTGGTATGTAGATCATTGTAGGTCGTATAGAACTCATTTTTGTGATATCCACTGTCATTGTGGTATATGAAAATTTGGGAAATAGTTATATTCTTGATGGAAGAAAAAAATATAAACATCGAAAAAGGACAACTACTGCAACCAAGCCACTGTGGAATACATGTACTCATTACCAGGTTTCTCGTTTATCTAACATATTTCTCTTTACTTTCAGAATTGAATTGTACTTGTTGACCAAACTACATGCAGAATACACAAGCATGACAAGGGCACTGAACCACTGAAATGTGTGATGCATGTAAAGAGGTGTTGCATGTAAAGAGGTGTTAACAAGTATGTTAACATGGTTGAAGGCCTGGTAAATAATACTCAAGATCAAATCCTGGGACGGAATGTGTCGAAGATACTGTCTCCAGACTGAAATTGTGAACTGCTGTCAAGCTAAAAGTAAATTTCCATAGCATTTCTGGCTTCTTCTATATATTTCTCCACAGTAAAATCTGAAAATGCATATACATTCTCACAATTTAACTTGTTATACTTCATCTTTGAGTGACAGGTGAAATTTCTTTAGTTGCCAGAGTTGGCTACATGAAATAAACTGCCTACACTTGCCACTAAGAGGCTGGTAAAATTGAGGCTTAAGACGAGGGTGTCGGAACATTCCTTTGAATTAGATCTATTTTAAATTTGTTGTTTATATATTGTGTAAACTTCAACACATTTCAATCACCAAATGTCTACAGTATGATTATCCATTGATTATGAATTTAGGGATTTTAGGTTCACAATACTTATGCCCACCCATTGGGGCCAACAAGTTAGATTGCAAATTACTGAAATTCTCATATAATCTACCCAAGATCTATGAGGCACCTCAGTCTCAATAATGCAGGTACTATCCAAATATATAAGCTTAAGGCAAGCATAATGTTACAAATAAAATGTCATGACTGCCATCACCTCATTAGCCCAATTATTGTTTATTTTTTAAATTTGAAATTCTGAGTTCCAGGCTTCCCAGCCACTCAGAGAAATCAGGGAAAATGATTTTCCATCTGGGAAAACTCAGGAAAATTGAGTAGCAAGAGAGGAGTCACATGTGGCTTGCTATGTTGACTTTTTAGTGCACACCAGGGATGCCCATTTTCCTTCTTAACACCTCATTAAGGGCTTAACTAGCATAGCTTGAACTCTTTATCAGGACTAATTCTTTCATAACTGTATGCAATGTGACTACATGTACGTATGTATCTTAGTGTTCTAATTGCTACAACCCTGTCATGGAGGAAATATTTCTCAGGGAAGTTGGGAAATTAATCAGGGAAAAATCAGGGAGTTTTGTTTCCATGAAAAGCTGGGAGTGGGAACTTAGGGGTTCGCTGCCATAAGTATTCCAATAGTGGTTTGTTTCAATTTTCAACAATGTTACCATTTAGTACTTTCTAAGTTTTTAAAATAAATTATTCAAATAAATCTACATATACAGGTATGCATGGCTGTGGGGTATCCTAACCTATAACCAATTTCAAATCTTGTGTTATAAATGCTCTCTCAAAATAAAATTTGTCAAAATGATAAAATAAAACGAAAATG
>JAVTVY010004180.1:0-40770 GCA_036873755.1 Hanleya hanleyi | reverse complement strand
GTCGCATTTCAAAAATTGCAAAACAGATTATCAAAGACAGATTTTATTCAATCACGAACAAATCCTAACAGGTAGAGCAAAGACAGTGCTATCCAATCACAGTTTGACTGGAGCAACAATCGGTGAAAAAGATTGCCCTGTAGGTGGTGCTATGCCTGAATGAGCATGCGTTGAATGCAAGACAGTAGCATTTTCATAAATTCAAAACAGATGATTAAAGACAGATTTTATTCAGTAACGAACAAATCCTAACCGGTAGAGCAAAAACAGTGATATCCAATCACATGATTTGACCAGAGCAACAATCGATGAAAAAGATTACCCTGTACGTGGTGCTATGCCTGAATGAGCATGCATTGAATGCAAGTCGGTAGCATTTCCATAAATTGCAAAGCAGATTATCAAAGACAGATTTTATTCAATAACTAACAAATCCTAACCGCTAAAGCAAAGACAGTGCTATCCAATAACACGGTTTGACCAGAGCAGCAATCAGTGAATATGATTACCCTGTAGGTGGTGCTATGCCTTAACCCTGTCAGGCCTGGAAGGCCATTATGGCCCTCTCCTACCAAACTTTCTCTCCTATCTCCGGAGCGACAACAAAATGAAAGCAGACTTTTTAGTTTGTCATATTGGGGTCAGTTTGGACATATTTGCATACCCCCCGAACAGAGGATCATGGGTAAATCCAAGATGGCGGCCATGTGATGTACCAGAAAAGTGATATTTTCATCATTTTTCTTCAAACGTTCTGCTTTTCCTCGCGGAAAAGTGGGTGAAAATGGTTTTATTTCGCATCGGATTATTATTTACTAATTTATCATGCAGTTTTTGCAAAGAATATACATAAATAAAAAATTCGTAAAATCTGACCAAAAAATTCGTAAAATCTGACCAAAAAAATCGACCAAAAATGCCTTTTTGAAAATGACGTCACTGTGACGTCATCAAATGTTTGCATAATGTTCTGGTAGAGCCTGACCCAAGGGTGTATTGTGGTAAGTTTCAGCATCCAATCTCCAGAGGTAAGAAAACTATTGGGGGGGGGGGGAATACGGTAGCGCCCTAGACCTGGACAGGTCCCAAATGTCCCAGTGATTTACTCATGGTCCTCTGTTCTGGGGGTATGCAATTACGTTAAAAATGACCCAAATATGACCAACTAAAAAGTCTGCTTTCATTTTGTTGTCGCTCCGGAGATAGGAGAGAAAGTTTGGTAGGACAGGGCCATAATGGCCCTCCAGGCCTGACAGGATTAAGGCATAGCACCACCAACACGGTAATCATATTCACCGATTGCTGCTTTGGTCAAACCGTGTGATTGGATAGGACTGTCTTTGCTTTAGCGGTTAGGATTTGTTCATTATTGAATAAGATCTGTCTTTAATGATCTGTTTTGCAATTTATGGAAATGCTACCATCTTGCATTCAATGCATGCTCATTCAGGCATAGCACCACGTACAGGGTAATCTTTTTCATCGATTGTTGCTCTGGTCAAATCGTGTGATTGGATATCACTGTTTTTGCTCTACCGATTAGGATGTGTTCGTTACTGAATAAAATCTGTCTTTAATAATCTGTTTTGGCATTTATGGAAATGCTACGGTCTTACATTCAATGCATGCTCATTCAGGCATAGCACCACGTACAGGGCAATCTTTTCCCCCCGATTGTTGCTCTAGTCAAACTGTGTGATTGGATATCACTGTCTTTGCTCTACCTGTTAGGATTTGTTCGTGATTGAATAAAATCTGTCTTTGATAATCTGTTTTGCGATTTTTGAAATGCGACCGTCTTGCATTGAATTCATGTTCATTCAGGCAAAGCACCACCTACATGGTAATAATTTTCACTGATTGTTGCACTGGTCAAACTAATGCTCTGTGAGAAATCTCGTTACAATCGCATAAATATCTTAGAAAATATTAACCAATGTTTAGGGGGAACTTACTTTTGTCGAGGTGTTTATATATACACGTGATAGGAGAGGGTGTGTGCACACAAGTTAACGGATACGTACACTTGGGGTGTGCACATAAGGTTCACGGATACGTACACTTGGTGTGTGCATATAAGGTTCACGGATACGTACACTTGGTGTGTGCATATAGGTTCACGGATACGTACACTTGGTGTGTGCATATAGAGTTAAACGTATCCCTGGTGTATATGTGGATAATAGAAGAGAATGTGTGCAGTTTAAGCTTGATGTTATATGGCAATAATATATATATGAGAGTATGCATATAGCTTTATAGTTAATATAGTGCATAAAGTCTATGCGCGCTAAGGGCGGCCTGGCTGCTGGCCCTTCTCTTCTGGGGATAAGGGCGGGCTGGCTGCTGGCCCTTCTCTTCCGTCGTGGGAACGTTATGGATATAACGCTCTCTCCAGGGATGGCACCCCGTCGTCGGAACGTTAAGGATATAACGCTCTCTCCAGATACGACACCCAGTCGTTGAAACGTTAAGGCCCGTTGGAACGTTACGGCGGTAACGTTCTCCCTAATATATATATACCCTCAGGCGTTGGAACGTCACGGCAGTGACGCTCTCTCCAGATATGGCCCCAAGTCGCTGAAACGTCACGGCCCGTTGGAACGTTACGCAGTAACGCTCTCTCCAGATACGACATCCAGTCGTTGGAACGTCACGGCAGTGACGCTCTCTCCAGAGACGTGGCAACCCGGCGTGTTCTTCACCCCCAGTCGTCGGAGCCTGGCCCTAACTTGTCAGCTCACCAGTCTGCTTCCCGCACAGGTAAGTATAGCCCGGCGTCTCAACCCTTACGGCTGCTGCGACCCGTCTATAGAGACGCCTGTGACTACACAACTTCACGACGATCTCTCAGGTAAGTATCACGCACCACTCAACTCTCAGGGACCGTCAGGACAATTACTTGGGTATATCTGGTATTACCATTTCATCTGGTACCGATGAAACATCATTACTGCATGTCAACTGTCGTTGGCGACCCTCTGCGACCCGGTCGCAAGCCCTGCGACCTTTTGCGACCTTCTGCGACCTTTGGCGACCCGGTCGCAGGTCTGTAGATTTCACGTTTAATCAACGTTTCAGAAATCTGTCTGTGCCTCGTCTTTTCTTCACTGTCTGTAACTTGTATCTTGTCTTTGACCTTGTCTGTTCTTTACCGCTGTAATCTGTGCCTTGGCTTGACTGTACAGTCTGTAAGTCTTGTTACTACTTTTACATCAGTAAAAGGAAGCCCGCCTTCTTCAACGTGTGATAAATACACGTATCCTACCAGAATCGGTATGTCGTGTTACCGCTTTTACATCGGTAAAACGAAGCTCGCCTGCACCGTATCTTTATGTGTGATAAATACACATATCCTCCTTGTGGGATCGGTGTTCTGTAGCTTTCTTGACTGTATAATCTGTGATCTGTATGTCGGGACTTGTACTGTACTGGTTATGATCTGTGTGTCTTAATTTGCTGGTAATGTGTGATAAATACACATATTCCTCTGGAATCTGTGTTCTGTTTGTTTCTTGTGTGCTCTGTGTGCTGTATCTTTCTGTCCTGTAAGATTGGTGATCTGTACTGGTCTCTTTCCAGCCGGACGCCGTTCGTGTAGCCGTCTGCGACCTTTTTGCTAGGCCCCCGGAATACACGGTTTACCGACGTTTCTTGAGGAAGCAGCTTGCCCGCCTGTACTTGACTTGCTTCGCCCGGCCGTAATCACGGTGCTCGTTCTCGCCCGTATAGCGTTGCACGGCCGTTTGCGTCGTTGTATTATGGCAGTGGGAGTTTGGCTGATTTATCTCTGTATTTAGTGCAGTTGCATATTTCTGGGGGTGGAGGGAATCCCTGACTATTGTCATATATACCGCTTCACGGTCAACAAAATCGACCATAAATATTGTGGCTTTAGTCCCAGTGCAACGGGATAGCACAGCAATAATGTCGAAATTATCAACCTACTGGTATATAGACCTAAAGGCCCTATTTTATACTGAAGTTAGACCATGCAAGTTGCCTAAATGTGCTACAGGCAAACACATGTCTCATTACAGTATTACCCAATGCCCCAAAACTACATACAACACGCCACACTGTCGTGTCTCCTAAACTATAGTATAACCACAAACACGTTTCCACACCGAAAATGCGAGCCGGCAAATTCTCATTGGATTGGCGTGTTTTTACAGGTTACACTAACTACAGGATTGTACAAGCTTTTAGATTCCCAGGCCAAAACAACTGCCTTTACGGCCCAACCGTAAATTACGCCAAAAATCAATAAGTTACAGGCTGTACCTGGACGTGTTCCTCCAGCACTCTCTTTCTGGTCTGACCACGCTCCCTCCGTCTGCTCGAGATTAAATAGGGTATGCACTCTCCACACCCAAAAAGTCCTCACAGGAGGCTTCCTCACGAACGGGGACGTTTCGCCCGCAACGAAGATCGTCTTCCACAGCGAAATTACAGTTCATAGTCCATGAATGAGCATGCCGTCCCAATCTATAATTTGTAGAGAAAATTCCACGTAAAGGGCACCTATCTCGCTCTGGTAAGCGACAAATACGGGGGAATGCATTTCTGATATCTGCCTTGCTCGACGCGGACGACACGGGTCAAGGTCGTTCTTCCACATTCCAGCGGTAGTACACGGCTCCTGATTCAAACTGTTCTCTACACAAACGGTGAACCGTTACAACAACAACAACAACAAATAATGTATGACCTCACGAATGCGTATGCTTCAGAGTCGTTGTGGAAATAGATCACTAGTAGTTACTCAGCTATGATGATACGTCTTTCTCTAATATGTTGATGTTTACTGGTCCGTTCCACATAAGCCATATCGGAGTTTCAAGGGCGCATGTCACATCCGGGTCTTAGGAAGGAAAAACAAAGCCACGTGGTCAAACTTTGTATATGGCAACATAGCTGGCTGGCACAGTTTTCTGCCGTTTCTGATTTTTTTTTCGGCAAAGTGAGTTTTTTGGTGACAGAAAATAAATACAGGTATTCTCGAAAAAAGGGAAGCCCAAAACACGGCAGCACATAAAATTCACCCACAGAAAATGCCAAACGATCAAAAACATTCGAAGAGGTTCAACAGGCTCTGTGATTTGCCTGTCAAAACTTCGTTTCGTTTGCTTAGTGAAGTCAGGTGTGGAAAAAAGAGCTTTAAAAAAGATAACAATAACCTGACTCTGGTCGCTGGCTAGGCTTAAATTAATCAGAGGGTCCGCCTGAGTACGCGAGTGAATTCAATCAAGTATGTTGACTATGCGTTTTGCGGGTCCCACCCGTTTTGAGCCTCGACGCGGGAACACGCACAGCGACCAGGAAATGTGGCACAAGTTTACAGCCTTGCCAGTCAGAATAACTGATTTTTTTCCTTCTGTGCGACTGAACAGGGATAACATGTTTATATTTTATTTTTGACGAGTACATCAAACCCATTCGAGGCATAAAAATCTTCCACTGTCAGCCCATGCTTCCATGCTTCTGCAGGCTTGGGGGAACCACCTCATCGGTTTGTTTATCTTTCTTCAATCCCAGAATGCACCGCGGCCAGCGAAACTACGATATATCCTATTCACATCGTACCATCTCGTTTCTAAAGGTCGTGATATGAATGAAACAAGGTTGAAAACGACCTTAAACCCTACTACTCACTCACTCGTTTCTAAAGGCACTGATCCGGACCTCTGTCAAATTGTGGCGCAATAAATCACTGACAAGATCGTTTTGAATATATTCGTACAGCGTAGATTCACAAATTGGCACATTCCAGGCATCTATCGACCTCGGCTTATTTTACCAAGGTCACAGTGTAGTATCTCGAGGAGTCTTGACCCACCTCTTCAAATTAACACTACATGTAGATTAGAAGCCTGTTCAAATCACCCTCGCGAGCCAGCGTATCGATCGATCTGTTAGGATCAATACATTGACTTGGTTAGTTACCCAATCCGCTGCGACGTAGGAGATGTGTGAAGAGATGTTCATATACACACCCACTTTCTCGGGGTGTTCTGATCCTACACCTGCCTGAGTATAGGAGTTATTATAACATCACTATATGTACTAACATGTACCTCAGAACAGTGGTTTCGGATAATTTCGGGAATATATCTTATGTATATCCCAGGTATATCTCTCATCAGGGGTCAAACCTAATCATGAATATATTTAACTATTCGCGATAAATACTCTCATATTCTCGTAGATATAGTGATGCCGGAGTTACCCACGGGGTGAAATCTTACATAAAATTAGATTTACACTCTTCTTCCTAGTTACTGTTGTCTGTGCTGCACACGTTGTGTAATCGCTTATTAATTTCGATTCACACATATCTTGTTTTTCTCTTCTTTCTTGCTGACCGTTCTTCTCACGTGCCAGTGTATTTTAGCAATATACTGAATGGGCTGGCACGATCCCGGCATGGTCGTCATAGGAGATTCGGGTCATGCTTCGAAAAACATCGCTGACCGCATAGCATATTCTTACTATTTCTCAATCCAGGTGTCGGAACATGAATCTCACTTAAAGAGATATTAAATACAGCGCATGTTCATCTCAGGATGTCAGCCGCTGTCTGCATTCCGTCTTTCAATGGTTGTTGTCTGTGGGAACATGAATCTCACTTAAAGAGATATTAAATACGGGTCATGTTCATTTCAGGATGTCAGCCGCTGTCTGCATTCCGTCTCTCAATGGTTGTAGTCTGCGGGAATATCTAACACTGTCGCAAGCCGTCAGCTGAATGAGGATTTAGACTGGAGCTATCGTTCCACGCCAAAGAATCACCCAAAGACAACCTGTCAAAAGGCGAACACCGATCACTCAATTAATTGAGATCGGATAAATGTGGTGGAATTATCACTTCTGCCTTCGTTGAGATTGATTGTATCAACGTAAAAGAGATGCATAGAAAGGTGCTAAACCCTGTATGCAAACTTAAACAGGAAGAAGTGCTGGACAAGGACACCTACAAATACTTGTATGACCCGCTACTCAAGAAGACAATTCCCCACATGTATTTGCTGCCTAAGATTCATAAAATCAAGCAAATCCTGGGGACACTTGACCCGATTAATCTGGGGGACATTTCCAATATATCGGTGCCGACCCGAGGGAGACGTCAAATACCGGAGTTGATATTTGTTAATATATGTTAACGGGCTCTCCATATGAGTTGGAGCGACCAGGTTTTATCCGGACTCCTCGACTCTGATAGTCGTACATTGAAGATCCGGTCATTCAGCGACATGTTTGAATATAATTTAACATATACATGTCTGCCACAACACGGTAATATGCCGGATTCCCTTTCCATGTAGGATGCTGCCAGCCATTAACCCCTATTAGGCACCTCGGAGACGCTGAACGCCAAGATAGAAATACACGGTTAATATAACTAACGTGTATATGCTTCATGGGCTAACCGGCCATTACTTGTGTCCGTCCACTTTGAAGAGGTGCATCGATCTACGTGCTTTGTTTGTATTATGACCACAGCCCTATATACATATAATAGATGTATATGATCAGCCCTACCAATATTAATTGGGGGTCTCAGCGTTGACCTATATGATATCATGTTGAGCCCTTTAAGAGGTGTTGATATTTATTTATCTCTCATTCAACCATGCTTTGTCATTCTCCATTAGGAGATGTTAAGCTGGATGTTGTCAGCAAGGTCAAGTATAGGCCTACTCTCATTACAACCACGTGCATACCAGTCTTGAAGAAGTGGACCAGCTGAAACATCAGATTGCGGTGCAGGTGTTTATATACTACTCAAAAAAAGTTAAGGACCACTTTTTTCTCAACTCATAATTTTTTTTCCAAGCAATGAGTGGGGTCTAGTTCTTTCATTTTTTATTTGTCTAGATCTCGTTGGTCTCGTTGGAATGAAAAATAAAAAAACATGTTTCAAAACATCAAATGCATATTTGTCTGAGAACTTGGGCAATCTCAAAATGAACAGTTTCAGGGAAATGTCAAATAACAATTTTTCAAAATTTTCAGTCTGAACGTCCTTCAGTTGGCTCAGTAGCGAGTATGGCCTCCTCTTGCAGCAATAACGGCTTCACATCGCCGTCTCATGGAGTTAATGAGACGATTGACGTCTCTGACGGCCAGTGCATCCCATGCAGCTTCCAGAGCCACACCCAGCTGCTGCAGTCCATGTGGCTGTGCGTCCAGATGGTCGATACTCCTCCCCATCATGTCCCAGACATGCTCTATGGGATTCAGGTCCGGGGACCTTGCCGGCCAGTCCATGCGCTCGATCCCATGGTTCTCCAGAAACTGCGTCACCACCCTTGCTCTGTGGGGACGCGCATTATCGTCCATGAAAATGAAATTTCCTCTAACATTTGCTGCGAATGGCACAACGATGGGTTCGAGCACTTCATCCCTGTATCTCACTCCTGTCATTGCTCCCCGTGGGACCACGTATAGGCGAGTACGGTTCCCAATGGAGATGCCTCCCCACACCATGATGCTGCCTCCCCCAAAACGGTCATGTTCTGCAATACAGGGGGCGGCAAATCTCTCTCCAGCTCGCCTCCAGACTCTTACACGTCCATCATTGTGGTCGAGGGAGAATCTACTCTCATCTGTGAACAGCACACGGCGCCATTGCTGTTGGGTCCATCCGACATGCTCCCGAGTCCAGTTAAGACGGAATCTTCTGTGAAGAGGGGTGAGTGGGACACACTGAACTGGCCTTCTGGCATGCATATTGGCTCTGTGAAGTCGGTTGCGGATTGTTTGAGTGGAAACATTGACTCCGGTGGCCGCAGCGAAGTCATTATTGAGTCGACGTGCACTGTGGAAGCGGTTGCGGAGGCAGAGATTCGTCAAGTAGCGATCATCTCTCGGGGTTGTTACGACTGGCCGGCCACTGCGGGGTCTCTCTGAGTACAGCCCTGTCTCCCGGTGCCTTTGATTTGCTCTGCTGATGACACGGAGACACACCCATCATTTCGGCTATCCTTCGCTGACTGAAGCCTGCTTCCAGCATCCCCAGGGCTCTGGCAATCTCTGGTTCACTCAGGTGCTGTCTTGGCATTGCTGCTGTCACTAAGTTGTCTGTTTGTGGTGACCAGTGACAGAAAATGATCATGCATCCACTTTTATACCACTTCAAGCCCACATTTCAGGCTGTGCAATGATGTAAGAGACATTATGCAACAACTGAAACTAACAGCATGTGAAATTGACCACAGTGTGTGTGGGGTCATTCAGGACAGTTGTATTGGGGTATTTCCAGCAGTCCAATGTCTCATATAAAAAAGTTCTACACAAAATAAAATGTGGTCCTTAATTTTTTTTTGAGTAGTGTAGCTTTAACAATATATACGCGGATACGATATACTGGGTTTAATCATAGCGCCTGACGCTGGCCCACGTATACATCTTCACGTTGAGCTTGGGAAGATTGTAGCATACAATGCCTTCTGCAGTGGGTGTCAAAATAATCAATCAGGTGCCGGCATTTCAACCAATCAGAGCGATTCTGTGCCAATCAGCGGGTGACGGACGATTTCTAATAGCCAATTATATTATTCGCGCCATGTACCGACTGGGCCCTTCCACCTGGAGTTTCATCATTTAACTGACGGCTTGCGACAGTGTTAGATGTTCCCGCAGACTACAACCATCGAGAGACGGAATGCAGACAGCGGCTGACATCCCGAAATGAACATGACCCGTATTTAATATCTCTTTAAGTGAGAATCATGTTCCCACAGACTACAAACATTGAGAGACGGAATGCAGACATCGGCCGACACCCTGAAATGAACACGACCCGTATTTAATATCTCTTTAAGAGAGATTCATGTTCCGACACCTGGATTGAGAAATAGTAAGAATATGCTATCAGGTTCGAGATGTTTTTCGAAGCATAATCAGAATCTCCTGTGACGACCATGCCGGGATTGTGCCACTCCATTAAGGCGGATTCCACGAGAAAGTGTACCACTTTCCGTCAAATTGTCTGTCTCACCGGAAAATGACGTTTGCAACATTAAAATGTTAAAAAACTGACTGTCTTGTACTGTGTTTGCTAAACCCACAAATGTTGTGTAATGTATGCATATCTGAATATAAACAGTTTTACACTGCACATTTCTTATCTGCAGTATAATAGAGAGACAGAAATGTAAATGTTTATAATGTCATTTGTTCTAATGTCATATGTCTGTCCAATTTTTTTTACAATATTCACCACAAAACAAATGTCAATTAAATTAATCAATTAACGATTAAAAGTGGTACTAGCTTGACCTTATTGAGATATATGTACCATTGCCAGTGTATAAAATACCAATACATCGATTCTATGAGCGTTTGAAAAACGTTTCTAGTGTCAGGTCTGTCCAACTCCCTTGACAGAAATGACATTAGAACGTTTTTGAAAAGGCTCAATATAATTACAGCATGGGCGATGACATACACTGACAATGGTACAGATACATCAATATGCTTGGCCTAATTCCACTGAGCATATGCAAGTGCTTCTGTTATAAGAAATTTCTTGTACATATACGAAATAGATGTTGACAGACAAATGACATTAGTAACACAAATGTTACTAATGTCATTTGTGTTCTGTTCCGCTAAACTGAAAACTGTACAAATAAGTCATAGGGGCACTTGTTTATTTTCATCTTCTGCAATTCATTGACACATTTTAGATAATAACGTACAGGGAACTTTGTTTATGATGTTTTCCAAGTTATTGGTGTTTCTAATGTCATATTCCGTCAAGGACAGACAGAAATGGGAGTTAGTGGTACAGTTTTGCGTGGAATCCGCCTTAAGTATATTGCTAAAATACACTGGCACGCGAGAAGAACGGTCAGCAAGAAAGAGAAAAACAAGATACGTGTGAATCGAAATTAATAAACGATTACACAACGTGTGCAGCACAGACAACAGTAACGCAGAAGAAGAGTGTAAATCTAAAATAATGTAAGATTTCACCCCGTGAGTAACTCCGGCATCACTATATCTACGAGAATATGAGAGTATTTATCGTGAATAGTTAAATATATTCATGATTAGTCTTGGCCCCTGATGAGAGATATGCCTGGTATATACATAAGATATATTCCCGAAATTATCCGAAACAACTGCTCTGAGGTACATGTTAGTACATATAGTGATGTTATAATAACTCCTATACTCAGGCAGGTGTAGGGTCAGAACATTCCGAGGAAGTGGGTGCGCATATGAACATCTCTTCACACAGCATCCAACATTATTTCGACAGTTTCGAAAGAAGAAAATAATTTCTGTCAACCTCTAGAGATCTACTTCTCAAGCCGGCTTACTCTAATATCCTGTCACCTGCTTCTCGTGAAATCGCGCGAGATATATTTTGGTGAAACTGATGAAAAACACATCATCCGTCTAATTACATCAAATTTAGACAGCAAAGATCGTATTATAGTAAATTTCGGTGAGTAGCCCTCCCATCTGAATGGTTCGGCATACCGATCGCATGTTCTGAAAGCGTTTGTCTCTGAAAATGGGCGAGCGTAAACGTGTGTACATGAATGGCATTAACCCTCACGACCATGTGCCAACAACAACAACACGAAACAACAACAACATGTTGGATGACTAACTTATTCAGACGGACTTTGATTGACAGGTGTTCAGTTTTGTGCAGGGTTAATGCATCGAGGCCGGAAAAAGTCCACCCGAGCAGGAAGAAATGTGAATCGCCATTTTTCCGAACAGTTCAGTTTGCTTGATCACGTGTAGCATTCTATTTTCCAACAACTTTAAGAAGATCAGTCTTGTTTGACCTCAACGAAGAGATGATTCAACTTTATTCGTGAGTTAAACAGTCACCACATTTCTTCGATTTCACAAATTTTACTTCGAAAAATCCACTACATTTTTCATCAATTTTGTTCCACAGTCATTTTTTCGGATTAATTAAAAGAAATAGTCATATTTTCTTGTGTTTCCTATCTTTCGGAGATGAAATAATGCACCCTTGATAATTTAGTGCCTTTTTGAAAATTTCAACCCGACAAACAAAATGTCAAAATCTCACGTCCCCCTGATTCTTAAGATCCGTATTTCAATCCGTTTTATCGTGACGATTTTGGTATACAGGTCTGTTTACCGCGCGCATTGGATGGTTTTGTTGAACGAGTCGAACATTTCCTCTGTTGCGAAGAAATTTTTGACAGCCATCAATAGCATTACTGACGGTTGAGGTTAGCAATTATTGCAGTTATTTAAGTGAGAATTACCCCTAACTTTGATCTGACGCGAGGCAAGGTTATTTCGAATGTAACGCCAACACAAATCCAGCTGTGATCAACAGCTCGAGTCCTGAATAATGTGACAACAATAATATAACAACAACAACAAATAATGTATGACAGCACGAATGCGTACAGTCCAGAGTCGTTGTGGAAACAGATCACTGGTAGTTACTCGACTATGATGTAACTTGGATAAGTCTTTCTATAATATGTTGATGTTTACTGGTCCGTACCACATTCACATCGTACCATCTCGTTTCTGAAGGTCGTGATATGAATGAAACAAGGTTGAAAACGACCTTAAACCCTACTACTCACTCACTCGTTTCTAAAGGCACTGATCCGGACCTCTGTCAAATTGTGGCGCAATAAATCACTGACACGATCGTTTTGGATATATTTGTAGCTTAGATTGACAAATTGGCACATTCCAGGCATCTATCGACCTCGGCTTATTTTACCAAGGTCACATTGTAGTATCTCGAGGAGTCTTGACCCACCTCTTCAAATTAACACTACAAAACATGTGCAGATTAGAAGCCTGTTCAAATCACCCTCGCGAGCCAGCGTATCGATCGATCTGTTAGGATCAATACATTGACTTGGTTAGTTACCCAATCCGCTGCGACGTAGGAGATGTGACAGATTTGAATTGCAATGCGAGCGCAATTGCTTTGATGTCGAGTTGAAATAGACATCGGAAGTCAAAGCAAAAGCCGCAGTCCTGGGATACCGACATGCTGATTCAAAATCAGCGCGGGAGATGAAATGTACGAGATTGTATAATCATGAAAATAGAGGCGTCGTCTCGAGAACTCCTTGGAATCACTAAAAATGTCCAGGTGAACCCTCTGCATGGTTTTAGGATTTACCTGGATGATTCAACTTGACTGACCATGTCATATTTCATCAATTTTAGTTAATACGCGAGTTAAAGGGTTAAAGTTACCCAGTCACCTGTACAATCACCTTCCTTTGACAACCTATACTCGCAATCCATATAATGTGCGCAACGCAAATTATTTT
Source organism: Hanleya hanleyi (assembly GCA_036873755.1). Classification (NCBI taxonomy): domain Eukaryota; kingdom Metazoa; phylum Mollusca; class Polyplacophora; order Lepidopleurida; family Hanleyidae; genus Hanleya; species Hanleya hanleyi. The sequence continues at coordinate 27,460 of JAVTVY010004180.1, read as the reverse complement.
ACACCTTACAAGTGTCGAACGGAGTTATTTAGGGGATCCTTCTTTCCAGCCACTGTTCGAGATTGGAATGCCCTCCCAGCAACTGTTCAGAATTTACCATCTATTCCTGCTTTCAAACGCAAGTTATTAATTATGTCTTTAAAACCTAATCCACCACCCTGGTATTATGTCTGTCCCCGAAAAGAGAATGTTTTACTGTGTCGTCTTCGTAATGGTTGCAGCAATCTCAAAAGACACTTATTTGACAATTTCCTGTCCGACACTACTCAGTGTAACTGCGGACATCCCAACGAGAACGTTGATCATTATTTCCTGTACTGTCCCATTTTCCACACTCAACATATCCTGTTACTAACTAACCTTGCGAGCATTTATGATATGCAGAGAATTCCAATTCCATAAACACTATTATTCGGCGATGTAGACAAAGACGAGGCTACCAATGTGCGTATTCAAAAGTATCTTGGCGACTATATTACAAAAACCAAACGTTTCTGATTTCAAACTACAAATATATCTTATCTGCCTATCTACTGTTCCTTCAGCGTCCAGACAAGGGTTTCCTCGTGTAGTTCTTCATTATATCTCTTAGCACGATGGCACTCGACCTTCTCACACCGAAAATGTAAATTTATCGTGGATTTGATCACATGTATTCAGCTTTCTCTCCATTATTTGTTTTATTTGTAACTTGACTGATGTTATATATATTTTGTACAGGGAAGACGCAATAACAAGTCCTTAATGCGCTCCCCATCTCATCTCGTGGTGAAATAAATACCATTTAAACCAAAGTTACGCATGCGCGGGCGTTTTTGGAAGCCCATAAGGATCGTTCATCATACCATACTCCGGATAAGATCCTGCTGGGGGTATACAGGATAGAAAGGCAATTATCTTTTTGATGACAGCTTTCAGACCCCGGACCAAAGACTCATTAAAACGAACGGTTCGTTTATCATCACTTATTCACCAGGACAGTGAGGCGGGTGGGTGGATTTTATTTCTTTGTACCGTCTCTATTTCTTGTTTAATATGTTGTTGTTTACTGACAAGTCTGGTAGTCACGTCGGCTTTCATAGTGAACGCAAATCAAACTACCACCCCCAACATATGAGTGGGAAAAATGGTCCAAAAATAAAAAAATAAAGGATTTCCCTGCCCACTCACCTTGATAATTTCAAATACCAATACCTACTGCATTCATAGCCACATATATGCAACTCAGTGCATGTAGCCACCACTGAGTTGCACATCCTTACTTGCAGAAACACCAGTAGCGTCGTTTTCTTCGTGGCCAAACATGACAAAATGTACAATTGACTATGGCATTTAACGGGTTGTAAACATGTCAAATATACTTCTCTCCCCCGACACAAAGTAGCTGGCTCATTCCTGCAGCGCAAGTGCACGTAAATAGCACCAACTCCTGTCACTATCTTCCTATCACGCTCAAATTTTGAAAATGGCCTAAGTGCAGGAAACACTGCAGTGCGCATGCACCGCTAATAACACGAACAATTTACGTATGTCGTAAAGAAGAAAGCGTCATCAGCTCCTGGGGTAACCGAGATGGAACTTGACCACGTGCGTTAGGCCCCGCCCACTAGCTGATGATGCTTTCTTCTTTACGACAAATCGTAAAGTGTTCGTGTTATTAGCGGTGCATGCGCACTGCAGTGTTTCCTGTACTTAGGCCATTTTCAAAATTTGAGCATGATAGGGGTCCTGCTAAACACCGCCCGGGACCGCCCGGAACCGCCCGGGACCGACCGGGACCGTCCGGAAATCGCCCGGCACCACACAGGTTCGACTGTTCAACTTGACATTCTGTATTATTTTCTTCTGTGGATCATTCCACGTGTAACACTTATAATGTGGCTTTCCATTTTTTAAAATTCATAGTCGGAAGATGGAAAGCTCGACATCGCTCCCGTATTCCCGCATTCCAACTTACAAAATGTTGAGCAAAAAGATGGAAAGCTCTACATTGCTCCCGTATTCCAGCTTTACGTAATTTGAAAGTAAGATGGCACTGTTCCCGTATTTCAGCTTTCCCTCTCGCAAAATTGGAAGTATCAAGTTACAAAGCTCGGAATTGAAGCTTCTATCTCTTGTATTTCAAAAGAAAATTATGACATATAGGGCGTTACAAAGTTGAAAGTAGCATCGTTTCTCTCAAACTCCAAGATATGCATTATACCAAAGTACGGTTTCATTTTCAGTCGAATCTATCTGAATAAAATTAACTACGGTATCTTCTGTTCTAAAAGTCCTTGTACGGTACCAGACTCGTGCAATGCTGATTAGAAGAAACGGGATGAAGGATGACCCTGGCAGTTCTATATGACATCAGTTTCATTTGAAAACAGACGAGGGAATTGGCGTTGGGCCTTCTAACTTTCTGTATTTTCACTCATGGGAGGTGGAAAACTGAAATACGGGAGAGAGCAGTTTCGTATCTTTCTAAATAAATTTTGTGAGATAGTAATCTGGAGTGATGAAGTCATCTTTCGATTTTGCGAGATAGGTGAATTATAAAGTGTTAACGGACATTTTTCATTTGAATAAACATGTCCTATTCAACTGGAGTGTTTGTTTTGTTACATGTGGCGTATCTGAAATGTTCCACTAATTTGGTAACAATAGTTACTTCGTTACTTATCAAGCCACAATGATCACATGCGATCATAACGCCAACTGACTTGTGTGTTCAAGTAGCCTTCAATTCAATATTCTGAATTGAAAAACATGTATGATTTGCTTATGATTTTCCATTAAAAAAAACAAAAACAAACCAAGGGCAAAGTCTGGTGATGATTATTACAACAGCCATTCAGGCGAAGCGATATATTTTTCACTATTTGTTTACCGGCATCGAGCACCGACAGTTGCATAAATCGATCAAATTATTGTCATATTAACACTGGTTAAAGAATTGAAAAGTCCGTGTTCAGTGTTGTGGATCTGCATAGTAACCATAAATTTTGCTTTCCTATAACATTTTCTTCTCCATCTCTCTCTCTCTACTGGGGGTGGGGCAGAGGTTTGTACTTTCCTGCTAAGATCAGCGGGTGGCTAACTACCCGTCTCCGTATACACTTCAATAAACATATTCACAGTTTGAAACCCCACCGAACGGAACGAAACCTTGTGGTATTGGAAGTCGTAGAAATTGTTTGTTGAAGCCAATCAGTCTAAATACACACGTGTGCAGTATTGGGTGATTTAGACAGAAGAATTCCAGACAACTTGGAAATGACTTCAATTAAAAGAATATAAGGGCCGACTACACAAGTATGCAGTATCAGTTCATGCTTTTTGCTCAGACACGAAACATTTTTTTCTAAATCGGTCATTATTCAGTTCGAAAGTCGAATAGAGTCATGTCAAAAAGAAGGTGACGCGATAAGGCACGGGTGGAACCAATAGTCGCAAAATATCCATGTGGAAAATACTGCTCGGAATGCGACGATCCTACTCTTCACGGACAGTCTGTATTCTGTGAGGAGTGTGATACATGGTTCCACGACACATGCGACAAAAGATGGCCTGGAGAGATGTCGTTCCGCAGCACAACTCGAGTCCATTTTGATGAGAAGCAGCAGTATAATTGTACGAGGCTTCACGGAAACGACAATTAAAAACAGAAGAACGGACATAACAGCGGAAAGCATTTTGAAGAAATTAGGTAAATATAATAATTTGTTTCTAATTAAAGAATTCTTCAATATTCTCCTATGGAGTGATAAAAACCAATAAACGTAAAATCACTTTCACTTTATAAAACATGGCAAGCTCGAGAGCTCGTGAATGTAAACCGTATTAAATTGTGAATGTTAAATGTTTGTTAAAAAGATAGATAAAGAAATTGATTTTTATCTGTCGTTACTTTGTATTTCACAGGTGGTGCTAGCGGACGTATACCAGCGGCGGCCACCGGCACTGGGAACTGTCTTTTCAATGCCATATCAGTTTGCGTTGTCGGTGACGAATCTCTTGCAAGCGCGATGCGAGTGCGAACTTGCATTGCGATGTTGACGAACCATCGAGGAGGACCATGACTTCGAGCTACGTGTTATTGAGCTTGAAGAGAAATATGCAGCGGCAGTGCCTGGATTCCTGGAGTACTACCAGAAAATGACAAGAACCTTGTTATCGTCTGCATTTCGACCTCAAAAAGAGAACAGATGGGTTCAATCGACTGGAAGAACAACTCTTGCGAGTCGTTAAACCATATATTGAAACTTTGTTCAAACTGGAAGACACTCAAACTTCCAGATTTAGTGGAAAAATTACGTAGAATTTTAAAATTACAGTACTGTGACATGAGAAGGGCCATACACGGGCAGGGAAATTTCGAACTCGCCCCATGGATGGTTAAATGTCGTGTCAGCGATGCTGTCTGGGCAACGAAGTCGGAGGAAGAAAAAGACAAACTCTTCAAGAAACTTTTGAAGGGTTTGCCAGCGAAGAAAAAGTATGTTACGGCCAGTGATGGAAATCTTTTAGTCCCCAAAACGGCACAGACGGCAAAGACACCTGGTCAGAAAAAGAGAGTGAAATGCACGAAGACCACGACCAAGAACAATAAATAATTCATCGCGAAAGACTCGTACGTCACCCGTGTTTTCACGTATACTGGTATCCTTTACATAACTGTAGATCGAGAGGAAAACTGAATAAAATTTGTATTTTATATATTTGAATACTGTAAGACGGAATTAAATCGAAATATAATCACCATCGTGTTAATTGTTTAAATGCATACATAGAATTTAAATGTTTTTCATCCCAGATGGTGGTTTCTTCAAATCATGAGCGTCCTAAATTCAACCTACATATGTTTACCGCTAAACAAAGTTCCGAACTGATCAAATTTGCGTGAGCAACAACATTTTGTCCTATTTTCATCATTAAATTTTACATGTCTATGTAGCTTGTTTAGTAAAATATTTGTTAATAAATCATGTAGATTATGAATGCTATGAATCGTATTTTTGTTTATTCGATATATTCGAATATATTAATATTCGATATTTATCAATAAATTAAATCAGAAAATGACATGAATTCCACGGTTACAGCATCATGATCTGGTTTTAATCTTCAGAGCACTCGTTTGTGAAAATATGTAGTCGAGATTTCTATTGCTTAGAATTGAGCTATATAGCTGCCAAATTTTGACGTGTTCATGATTATAATTTATTAGAAAAATAATTCGCGTCTTCTGTTTTATTATTATATTTCCGAAGATATATGACAGGAACAGAGGAAAAAAAGGCATGATAATATTCGGCTAAGAATTCTGCCATAACGGTGTCTTGAAGGTAAGCGGGTAAGCGTAGTTTTTCCGTGGAATTCATAACAAATGTTACACGTCAGTCATATAATGACAATACGACCTTCACACCGGGGATAGTGCTGAATCTTAACAGTCTGTATGACATTAGTGGCCCCGGGCGGTAAGATTATGTCCCGGGCGGTCCCGGGCTGTTCCCGGGCGGTCCCGGTCGGTCCCGGGCGGTTCCGGTCGGTCCCGGGCGGTGTTTAGCATGACCGCATGATAGGAAGATAGTGACATGAGTTGGTGCTATTTACGTGCACTTGCGCTGCAGGAATGAGCCAGATACTTTGTGTCGGGGGAGAGAATTATATTTGACATGTTTACAACCCGTTAAATGCCATAGTCAATTGTACATTTTGTCATGTTTGGCCACGAAGAAAACGACGCTACTGGTTTTTCTGCAAGTAAGGATGTGCAACTCAGTGGTGGCTACATACACTGAGTTGCATATATGTGGCTACTGCATTCATATCACGTAATTCCAAACTCTGACATGTCTGATGACACGAGTGCACCCTAGCAATCTAGACGTATTTTTCCTTCGAAGAATTTCTTCTCACAAATATGGCCACAATAGAACATCCTTGACCTTAGACCTTATTTGGGGGTATCACGCGAGGGAAGGGAGACGCTATGAATCTTAGCTAAGTCTATACTTCACTTTTTTGATTTTTCCCTTAGACTGGAAGAAGTTCCCACAGTCAAAACATTTCCCTCTTTTCTTCTGCCATTTTGAACGAAGTGTCACCTCCATGATTTTACCGGGGAATGAGAACGGGGATTCTTGTTCAGTTGTGACCACGTGTAGGGTGGGCGTGGCCTAACTAGCCATGTGCGTTTTGCAAACGAATGTTGTTTTGTTCGACGCATGCGCATTACACAAGCATGGCGGCTGTTGAGAATCGGACAAGCCGTAGAAATTTTTGAGAAAATGTTTCCGTTCATGTGCTTTGCACAAGGCATATAAACACCTCAATGACACCATTCACCCTAGACCCAGGTGCCTGTTCACTCAGGCTGATGCTGAGATGACAGGCACAGAGCGATCGAGTGGCCTATCGCCGGCATTGAAATAAACATGCAATTTTTCCAACCTACCTGCAAGTACATCGACTAAAACCAGCCTGTATGTTAAGTTTGGGTCCCATACAATGATATTATGCAGTAATTCCGTGTCTGTAGGGTCTGTACTATTTATTTCGAGTGAAATCCAGTCAGGAGCGAAGACAGAAACACGTCCGTGCCCGCCATCTTCTCTAAAATTATGACTCAAAACACGTCGGCGCGAGAAAACACGCGGTAAACACTGGTTTGTTCAAATTGCAAACCTAAACACGTGATCGATCAAATCGACTCCTATCGCACGGGCTGTCCATGCAACGATCACTGTCGAGTGAAATGACGAACACGAACAGAGGCATCGAGTCCATAGTGAAAAATGTATTACCGTATAATTTGAAAAAGGGACAAAAAGTTCTTCCTGATATGCTCTTTACCTCTTGAGCTAGGGGGGCTCAAAATTACCACACTGTGACCTTGTGTCAAGCTGTAGCAAGAAATGTGAAAACAACTTAAATAACAAAAATAATGAAACTGGACACTTCGATCACGTCACATTGACCTAATGTTTAATGAGGTATTTTTGTTCGATTTTTTTGTCAGATAATTTATTGATGTGTTTTCGCCAAATCTTCAAGATAAATTAGTAAATAATACTGTCATGTGAAATAAAAACGGTTCTTCCCTACTTTTTCTTGCATTAAAGTAGGAATATTAAGCAGAAATGTCAAAAACATCATTTTTCCTGGTGCCGCACGTGGCCGACATTATAAATTTACCCATGATCCCCCCCCCCACCGGCACCCCCCACCAGACCTGTTGGTGCGCTTCAATTTTCCCACTTTTTTCATGACGCATACTATTTATCATTCGAATACAGTTAAAGAAAATCACATAGTATTAGTGGTATCTCCGTTGCAGAGACTTATGATGGGTTCCGTTAGGAAATATATTTGGTCTTGGAAATTTCTGTGTTGCCATATTGAAAGTTGGAGAAATGACCCCAGAAGCTGGCCTTCGCTGTACAATTCTGTCTCTTTGACAGCTGTGGATATTCAGAATTGAGAGGCAGTTTTCTGTTCTTCACTCTGTTCGACATTTTACTCGACAGTGATCGTTGCATGGACAGCCCGTGCGATAGGAGTCGATTTGATCGATCACGTGTTTAGGTTTGCAATTTGAACAAACCAGTGTTTACCGCGCGTTTTCTCGCGCCGACGTGTTTTGAGTCATAATTTTAAAGATGGCGGGCACGGACGTGTTTCTGTCTTCGCTCCTGACTGGATTTCACTCGAAATAAATAGTACAGACCCTACAGACACGGAATTACTGCATAATATCATTGTATGGGACCCAAACTTAACATACAGGCTGGTTTTAGTCGATGTACTTGCAGGTAGGTTGGAAAAATTGCATGTTTATTTCAACGCTGGCGATAGGCCACTCGATCGCTCTGTGCCTGTCATCTCAGCATCAGCCTGAGTGAACAGGCACCTGGGTCTACATTCACCCAAACTTAGGTGAACGGAAAGGACATATTCAGGGGAGCGTACGAGGTTTGAAAGTAAGTATTTTTTGTGAACGTTAGTTTTTTTTGTTTTCACTTTCAGGTACCGACATAAGACGTCAAGGCTTAAACAACAACAACAACTTCACGTCTTATAAGGCTAGCCTTCACCTAAATATATATATATACCAAAATAACCTTCAGACAGGGTTACACCTATAGATCACAACAAGTATCCAGTGAAATACAGGAAATATCAACCTCGTGTGTATCATTACTTTGCTATAATATACGAGCTATGAAATGCTATAGAATAACTCGATCCATTTTACTCTAAAATATCACAACTATTCCAAACATACAAATTACATAAGAAAATAGAATATAAATTACAGGACAAGAAAATAGAATATGAATTACATCATAAGTCTTGGTGACAGAATCCAATTCAGTCAAAGCAATACATAGGTAAACTCACCCAGACATCCAGCAGCCACAAAATACCAAACACCAGCACTACTCACACGCCCATGTGTTTGATCAAAGATCTGAGGAGTGAATGTCTCCAAAATCCACAAAGTAAAGCATGCCAAGTCATTTGACCATTTCAGCCAATGACAAAACAGAACCACTGGCCAGACCAGTAGAACCAGTTTTGGACAACTGCAACAGAGGGGTACAGTAAGGGGCTACATCCAACAGGGCTCCTGAAGGGGCACGGGGGGTTTCAACACTAGCAAACCAAGTAGAGGCTCAATAGGGGTGGGCTAAACTATGGATGTGGTTATCAAAGGATGGGAGTTAGATAAATAAACATTGACAAAGTAAAGCAAATTGTTTTTGTTGTTTTTATTCAAATAATTAAAACGTAATAAATTGCAACCTGTCACAGTGATTAGAACATTTCTCGGTTTTTACCCCTCGGGCAAATTTTGCCCGAAGGGTATTGTCATCGTCAGTGTCGTCTGTCTTTCTGTCCATCTGTCTGTCTGTCTATCCATCCGTCTGTCTGTCTGTCCATCTTTCTTGTGAACACTATATCTCAAAAAGAATTATAGCCAGGCATTGTGAATTCATACCATATGTATCAAGTGAAGGGTCAGAATCCTATTAAAGACGACTGACCTTGACCTATTTTATCAAGGTCAAATTCCAGTATTTGCTATATTTTGAAGGATTAAAGCTAGGGTCTCCAAATTCATATTATATATGCAACTCGTGATTGACTGGAAGCCTATTCCAGTTGACTGACCTTGACCTATTTTTTATACGTCATATACTGTTTATTATGATATAACACGAAGAAATAAAGCTAGGCTTTCCAAATTAATACTATGTATACATCTGGCGAAGGTCCAGAAGTGTACTGGAGATGACTGATCTTGACCTATTTTATCAAGGTCAAATTATAATAATTGTCATATTTTTTTAAGGATTGAAGCTAGGGTCCCCAAATTCATATTACTTATGCAACTGGTGATTGACTAGAAGCCCATCCAAGTTGACTGACCTCGGCCTATTTTTTCAAGGTCATATACTGTTTATTATGCTCTAACATGAATAAATATATCAAGGCTTTCCAAATTGATACTATGTATACATCTGGCGGAAGTCCAGAGGTGTACTGAAGATGACTGACCTTACCTATTTATCAAGGTCAAATTTAATATTTGCTATATTTTTTGAAGGATTGAAGCTAGGGTCTCCAAATTCATATTACTTATGTAACTGGTGATTTAATAGAAGCCTATCCCAGTTGACTGACCTTGACCTATTTTTTCAAGGTCATATACTGTTTATTATGGTCTAACATGAAGAAATATATCTAGGCTTTCCAAATTAATACCACGTATACATCTGGCAAAGGTCCAGACATGTAATGGTCAATTCCACGTCACTCACGTTACACTTTTAGTCTTTTTCAGATATATAATTGCTTGTCAATCTTCAAGTCATCAATTATATGTGGACATACTGTGCATGCAGGCAGCCCTGGCCACAGTGTACACCAACAAATAACTATTGCTCAAATTTGTATGAAGGCCTGTATCCAACTGAAGTTTTAGCACTCGTCACTCACGTTACATGAAAAAGGACATGAAAATTTTAGTACCAACTTTATCCTTGAAATTGGGCAGCCACCACATCTAAGCAGCAGTAACATTATTAAGTCAACATTATAAGTGCATTAGCTATCATCAGCACCAAACGACAAGAAACCTGCGTCACTCACGTTACTGTACAATTCAATGGACCTCAAGAAGAAGACATTGTGTTTTTGTTCAGAAATAACATTTCAAACAACAAAACAAAGTGATTGTTTTCAATTTACAATATGACTGGGGGATTTGAAGCCCCATTGATCACTGGAAATTCATGTCCAGTGATTAGTTCCAGTCAATTATGTCATGTAGTGATACATTCTGTCTTATAACATTACCAAAACTTCTGGTAAATCGTGCATATGTTTGGATTATGGCATATAAGCTTATACAATTATCAAGCTATAAGAGAAATGATACTCATGTAATGATCGAAGATTCTTTAATACCGGTACATGTAAATAGGGATTTTATGTAGACATCCCTTCCGCATCATTCAGTGGAAGTTTGCTTCATTATACATGTATTCAGTACTTCCTCAAACTGTTGGCAACATTTGCACAGTATCATTGATTTGTCAAACTGAACTAGATCATTTTCGAGTTGTTGCACGAATTTTAACACACAAATGGGAATGCATTTAACATCTGTTGCTCTGACAATGAAATCTCTTTGAATCCAAGATTATTACAATCAAGTAATGTAGCTCTGTCTATTCAATGCCATTCTGAAAATGTGAAATATCCACAGGGACTGGGTTGCTCAACTTCCTAATAATTTATTCCCTGGTGTAGTAAACAGTGTGTCTCAGATTTGACCACCTACTGCTTACTATAACTGATGCTCCTAGGTGTTCACCTAAAGAAACCGTAAGCCTAACATGGTTTTGCGTTTAGCAGTTCGGAACTAACCCTATGTCCGATTCCCCAGGTTTGACAGTATTTGCTGCCATAACATTTCTTGGAAAAGTACTGAAAAGTACTGAAAAGTTTGCCTGCTGCTTACTTCAAGTGATACTTCCTGTATTCAACTAAGGGAACTCTTAACACAGCTTTGCGTATAGCGCTTCGGAAGTATGGTAACCCCAAGTTTGATTCCCCGTATTTGCAGCCCTTATATTATTTCTAAGGAAATGCTAAAAGTATGCCTATACTGCCTACTAAATTTGACTTTTGATGATACTCCCTTTTTTAGCGATAGTGATGTTCAGTCTTGTGACCACCCTATTTCGAAAAAAACCCCTGCCTATTTCACATGGCTGTCTCAGCCCAAGCAGCGATTCCAGTATCAGACGTAGTTTTTTTCTTGGTATCTATTCATGTACTAACTTCAGGTGCCTCTCCTAATAATTTGATTCTCTATTTTGTGTGATATTTCTAGTTCATTAGGTCATCAAAGAACTATTTGACTGGATATATATACATTCTTTCTTATGTTTCTGTATTAAAAGGTATTATTTGAAACCACTCTTGGACATATCATTTCAGCATCCAAAAATCTCTTCCGGACATGGATTTTATTAACCTCAAGTATTCACCCATTGGGGGCCTTAAATCAAGTTCCGTCAAGTTGTTTGTAGCTACCAAGAATGTAGCGCTTCGATCTGCTTCGATACTATGTATACATCTGGCGAAGGTCCAGAGATGTACTGAAGATGACTGTCCTTGACCTATTTTACCCAGGTCAGATTTTATTTAGCATAATATTTCATGAAAGATTATATCTACATTGTCCAAATTTATAGCACTTATGGCTGGACCTGAAGTCTATTGGAGAATATCACTGACCTTGACCTATTTTTATGTAATCTATGGTAATAGATTTACATTATAGGGGCATGAATTAAGTTTAAAGATATCCTTCCGCCGTCCGACCAACGTACACATCCTAAAGAAAGAGCTCTTGAGCTCATCCTTGATATTGTCTATATTTTCTATTTATCGTGATATTGTTTACTTTCTTGAGTCTATTACTTTAACAATATATATGTTACAATACTCTTTTGTATCTGAAAGTGTTATCTTACAGCGTTTTGCTTGTCCCAGTGTCTCAGTGCGCGAGTAAATAGGCAGGAAGTGGTCGGGGTTGTCCTCGAGTGATTTGACTTGATCACTGCTGCGAATCTATTCTTCTTCTAGGAGACGTCTTAGTTCGATAGAGGCGCTATAATACATTCTTTTAATCACTCTCTTGTTCGTAATGTTTCCGTAAAATATTCTGGACAAACCCTGTTGCAAGGCATGTTAATTTTGTGCCGAGTTCGAGTGCACCATTTCCCGTTAATTTACGGTACGGTATGTCGAGTTGACAAGAATCGGGTCAGTCTGAAATGGTGAAATCAGCATGAACACCGGGGTAGGTAAGGGGTGGAAAACTTCTAAAACTGGTGTCTCATTGTTCAATCAAATAGATTTTTATTCCGCTGAAAGCGTAATAATGTTTCATTAATGTAAGAAGAATAAAGAGTGTTGTTTATTCGAGCAAAAATCTCAAGAGAAGCATTGTCTTGTAAACAGAGATGCATCTTTCACAACCTGTGCCCCCCTCACACTATTTTTGGATCATATCATATTGGTAGGTCCTTTGTCATCTACACCAAGAAAATGCTTTGCCATAGTCACTGATAATAAAGATACTTGAATCCTGACCCTGTCGTACAGATGACTTTTGGGTGTCAAACATTCGTATCTGGACTTAGTACCCAGCCACTGCGCATGACCCGCTATCGCTAAGCCCATTCTGATTTTGACTGCAGGGGTGGAAGAGCACGCATACGCAATTAACTGTTTCCCCATTGTTTTAGCAAAAAGCTATTTATTATCCGGAAACCATGAGAATATTACATTAGTGTGAAAAGAATAAAGATTATCTACTCTTAATAAGAGAACAAATACCCCAACGAGATGCTATTTGATTTACGGAAAAACTTCACTACAACCCATCTCCCCCACGGTTTCATTGTTTTTGGACACGAACCACACTGCCCGGGATAACCTCACTTGAGTCACTTGGCAAAATCAGCAGGGGTGAAAGCTGTAACAAAGCTGAACACGAGTTCATATTATTTGATCATATGAACATTTTAAACCCGTGAAAACAGTGGCAATATTTCAATGACATAAAAATAAGGTAGCGGTTTATTCGAATACAAAACCCGAGAGTGAATGATGATGTTGTAATTTGCATGCGACTGGTCTTTCCATCCCCAATCCCCCCCCGTGATCACCAGCCTTCATGATTGAGATCACCCGGGGCTTGCGTGGAATTGTTCGAAGCACGTGTTGAGGTCAACAGGCTGTAAAAATTATAATGTGAAAGAAATACGTCCCAGACGTCACAGGTACACACTTTTAACCGGTAGCACTTCGCATGCAGCTTCAGTGCCAATCTAATTATGGGGTTGCTTCCTAGAGTGGGTCCGCTAATTGGCCATTCACTTTCGGACAGACCTCTTCACTTTCTATTTCATGCAACTTCTGACATTGCCTAACGGGCTGACCTATTTCCATCTGGGCATGCGTAATTGTCTGACCAGTGAAAACGAAACCACTCCGACCCAAACAATTAACTAGGCCATAAGGAATTCATGATTTATCAAACAACCACGGCCGTGTAAATTAGCCTGCCAGTCGACAAAAGGAGAAAGAGAAAGTGGACGGTATACGCGGAAATATCGCTGTTGCCACTTTTTATTTTATTTTCACTTTGTGCACTGCCGACTTGTGAAAGTAGGCTTGCAGATGAAATTCGCCCCACGTGAAATATGGTTTGCGTAACCTTCACGTAACCTGAACGAGCGTTCGCGTCAAAAAATAAGGCCTGGTATGATACCCATCTGATAAAAACATAGCCCCCACGATAATTATTCAGTTCGGAAAATCAGACATCTTATAGCGAGGGCTGCAATTGATACGATATTTAAACACCAGAATATAAATATATTTAAAATAAAAATATTTATACATTTTTTTCACTCCAATAGATACCGGTACTGAACAAGACAGTGTTAGTGATTGTGTGACTATATACAGTACACTCCAATATTAGTGAAAGCATTATATAGCTAGGCTACTACTCTCCATTACACCATGAAGCAACAACAATAATCCACCAGTATAACCATGAGAATACCTAGCGTAAAACTGGAAACCAAAAATAACAATACAAAAAATTAAATATTTAACCAAAAATTATATTCTCATAAGGTTGAGAGAAATGAAACAGAAATTCAACCGAATATGCCATTTCTCCTAGTATTACCAGTACTAAAGTTTAGTGGGCCTAGAGAATTCATTTTACACAGTAAGAAGTAATCCTCAGTCTATATAATGTGATAGCACAGTATTTATTATATCCCCCGCAACGAAGTTAGGGGGGAGGGGGTATACTGGAATCGGCTTGTTCGTCTGTCTCTCCGTCCGACCGTCTGTCTGTAGACACATTTTTCCCCCGACTACTAAGATTTCGCTTCTATTCTAATGAAACTTTATATATGTGTTACCTATGGTTTGAAGATGTGCATCTCCTATTTTTATTTTTAGCCCACCATCACCAGATGGTGGGCTGTTCAAATCGCTTTTTGTCCGTGGTCCGTCGTCAGTCCGTCCGTCGTCCGTCCGTCCGTAAACAATTTCTTGTTATCGCGATTTCTCAGGAACTACTGCATGGGTCTTTCTCAAATGTGGTACACAGGTTCCCCTTGGGGTCTAGTTGTGCTAGAAACCTTTTTTGGTCCGATTCGAAAATCCAATATGGCCACCAGGCAGCCATCTTGGATTTCCCCATGAAACATTGTTATCGCGATTTCTCAGGAACTACTGCATGGATCTTTCAAATTTGGTACACAGGTTCCCCTTGGGTCTAGTTGTGCAAGATACCTTTTCTGGTCCGATTCGAAAATCCAATATGGCCACCAGGCAGCCATCTTGGATTTCCACATGAAACTTTGTTATCGTCACTTCTCAGTAAGTACTGCATGGATCTTTCTCAAATTTAGTGCCAATAAATTCCCCTTGGGGTCTAGTTGTGCAAGAAACCTTTTTTGGTTCGATTGAAAATCCAGCAATATGGCCACCAGGCAGCCATCTTGGATTTCCCTGCATGAAACCTTATCGCGATTTCTCAGGAACTACTGCATAGATCTTTCTCAAATTTAGTACACAGGTTTCCCTTGGGGTCTAGTTGTGCAAGATACCTTTCCTGGTCCGATTCGAAAATCCAATATGGCCACCAGGCAGCCATCTTGGATTTCCCCATGAAACCTTATCGCGATTTCTCAGGAACTACTGCATGGATCTTTCTCAAATTTGGTACACAGGTTCCCCTTGGGGGCTAGTTGTGCAAGAAACCTTTTTTGGTCCGATTCGAAAATCCAATATGGCCACCAGGCAGCCATCTTGGATTTCCCCATGAAACCTTGTTGTCGCGATTTCTCAGGAACTACTGCATGGATCTTTCTCAAATTTGGTACACAGGTTCCCCTTGGGGTCTAGTTGTGCAAGAAACCTTTTTGGTCCGATTCGAAAATCCAATATGGCCACCAGGCAGCCATCTTGGATTTCCCCATGAAACCTTGTTATCGCGATTTCTCAGGAACTACTGCATGGATCTTTCTCAAATTTGTACACAGGTTCCCCTTGGGGTCTAGTTGTGCAAGAAACCTTTGGTCCGGATTCAAAATCCACCATGGCCACCAGGCAGCCATCTTGATTCCCACAAACTTTGTTATCGCGATTTCTCAGGAACTACTGCATGGATCTTTCTCAAATTTGGTACACAGGTTCCTTGGGGTCTAGTTGTGCAAGAAACCTTTTTTGATTCACTTATTCGAAAAATCCAATTTGGCCACCAGGCAGCCATCTTGGATTTCCCCATGAAACCTTGTTATCGCGATTTCAGGAACTACTGCATGGATCTTTCTCAAATTTGGTACACAGGTTCTCTTGGGGTCTAGTTGTGCAAGAAACCTTTTTTGATCCGATTCGAAAATCCAATATGGCCACCAGGCAGCCATCTTGGATTTCCCTATGAAACCTTGTTATCGCGATTTCTCAGGAACTACTGCATGGATCTTTCTCAAATTTGGTACACAGGTTCCCCTTGGGGTCTAGTTGTGCAAGAAACCTTTTTTGGTCCGATTCGAAAATCCAATATGGCCACCAGGCAACCATCTTGGATTTCCCCATGAAACCTTGTTATCACGATTTCTCAGGAACTACTGCATGGATCTTTCTCAAATTTGGTACACAAGGCGGCCATCTTGAATTTCCCCTTGAAACATTGTTACCGTGAATTCTCAGGAAATATTTTGTGGATCTTTCTGAAATTTGGTACACAGGTCCCACGTGGGGCCTAGTAGTGCAAGATACCTTTTTTGGTCCGATTCGAAAATCCAAGTTACGCTTCAAATTAATTCGGTATTCTCGAGTTGTGACGTTGCATCACAAGAGTCGGCGGATCAAACGGTGGGGCATATTCTATATATTGACTATAGAGAATATCCATACCTTCACCTTCCATATCAAGGAGTTCAAATAATTCGGAATTAAAATGTATTTCTTCAAATTTTAAATCAGCTTTCTTTAGTCCATGCAGTAGCAAGTGAACTGCTCCACCCTTTCGTCTGCCGGCGGGTCGACTACATGAAGGGACGTCACTCTTGTGACTCAACGTCACAACTCGACAACTGTAGACTACTGCATGTTTCGATCCAAGGGAGATAATCAGGATTCAGGCACTTTCAAAGTTTCAACATTACTGCGCAGACCGGGTCCCTTCAGTATTAAGTAGTGTACCATCTTAAAAGAGATATCTCAAAATAGCCGTATAAACAGAACAGAATTAGCACTCGTTCTTAATTATATAATCTTAAGTATGTTTCATAGCTCATGCCAAAGTGTCAAAGAGATTGGTCTTCGCTTCCAGTACCCAATGATGACACGTGCAGAAAAATATTTTAAAAAATACTACGAAACAAAGGCGAAGAATCCTCCGTACATGTACATTCACTTTCAGACTAACTTTGCTCATTTCTCTTGTATTATAACAACCGACATAAGTACAGTTTCTAGAAATCTTGAAACTCCTGAAACATACAAAGATTATATCTTGGTGTTTTTCAGTGACCTTTTCCGGTCCTTTTCGCTCAGATTCGAAATTCTGTAAACAAAATTACAAATCAATCGTTTGTACTTAGTAACAATGGACAAAAAGATCCTCTAGTCATTAGCTTACAATTATCGGACAATGGTGGGCGCCAAGATCCTTCAGGATCTCTCGTTATTTTTGACATATTTATGACGTTTTGAACTTGATAGGACTTTGCCATTCTCAGGATCACACAATTTTGTCCGGGCTACTCCTCCTTAGATTTTGCTTCTATTTTAATGAAACTTTACATATGTGTTACCTATGGTTTGAAGTTGTGCATGTCCTATTTACTAGGCGAAATTATAATTTTTGGCACATTTATGACGTTTTGAACTAATATAGGACTTTGCCATTTTCAGGATCTATTCCCATGTATAGACAAGTTTTTAGTGTTAACTACTCCTACTATTTTTATCAGAAGGTTCTGAAACTTTGTAGACATGTTTGAAGATTTGCATCTCTTATTTGAGACATGAACTATTAATTTTTGTCAAAATTACCCAGATTTGGACTTTGTCGATTTTCGGCATATATTCAAATATATATAGCATGTTCTTGTGTAATTAACTAGTCACACAGTTATTACTGGATGTTTCTGAAACTTTGTACACATGTTTAATATGGTTTGAAGATGTGCATCTCTTTATTTATGACCTGAAATATTTGGTCAAAATTACCAAATTTCTTCAAATATTCATGTAATGAGTGCACTGATAACCTGATCAGCAAGCAGTATTTTACATTATAGTATTCCATCATTATACCCTCTCTCCGCCTTGCCTTTTCCTGTACTTGAGCCATTATTTGCACCTTTCGGCATGTTTGATCAGCCTGGGCCACATGCTTTATCGCCAGTGTTTACGTTCCACTGACCCAGAGCCGCGCTCTGGATATGACCCGGTTTACCTAATATGGTGAGACTGTGGAGTCGTGTATTTATGCCTATTAGCCTGGGCCACACACACGCTTTCTCGCCAGTGTTTACATTCCACTGACCCAGAGCCTCGCTTTGGATACGACCCGGTTTACTTAATATGGCGAGACTGTGGAGTCGTGTATTAAATTTCATTAGCCTTAAATCTTATGGCTGTTATGTGTGTATATTGGACCCCTGCTAACATAACAGCGGTAGTTTAGAAATTAGCTATGCCATACAAAACATTTCAGTTCGGATCAATCAGTCACAACATTTTCACTGACCACCCTTCATTGATACACAGCTCCACGACCCCGTGACTGAGTGACATACTTTCGAGTGGAATGTAAACAAAGCCCCATGACGCGCTAACTGGCTCAGGTTGAAGTTACAAGCGTCTAGTGCGTCATTCATAATCCAGCCGTCGTCCATTAGAGAATATCCGCGTCCATAATCCAAAGACCTATTCCATTTTCCACATAACAGTATTAGCACCAAATTCAAAAAGACAATCATAGTGTACATAAACGTAGGCTTGTTTCCTGCAAGAGAAGCGGTCAACAGTTTTCAATGATGCCGGCAAGACATCATGATGTTCCAAAAATATCAAATCCGTATCGCTGATCAGTATTCTTAATCCATAATATTCGTTATAGAGTCGTCATCTAAAAAAAAAGATGTATCTCAGTCACGCTTTGGTTGTGCCTGTTCATATAAGTACCATGAGGATCTTGAAGTACATGGGTTCATACGGCCCCTAGCCCCGGGTTAAGCGGAATTAGACACAAGTTACGAAACGTAGCGCCATAGATCTTGCACGCTACGTTCGTATTTTGCTATCAGCGTGCGATATGTATCGCCAAATTTGAGAAACTTTGAGTGAAGGCGCTTGGTGGAATAGCCCTGTTTTATAAGTTTCTGCAACAATGTTTTGTGACGTTGATTAAATCATCACATTTAACACAGGATCTAGCAAACGCTACTAAGCGAGATATGTATACGCCATATGCAGGTCCCACTGGAATATTACTATCCAGAAAGGGATAGTTTACGATGTCGAAATTGTAATCATCTCTTTTGTCATAAAGTCGACGAGAGAATGCCCGCTTCATTTTTATAGAGATAGAGATCTAAATAAGATGTGCCTGTAGGGCTATCTGTAGTTTCCTTCAAGTCCAGTGAAGGTGGATATATATCCTTCACTGCGTCATTTATATAGCGATTATCCACAGCGAGAAGATCGTCTATATAGCGTTTGGTGAATGAGAAGGAACGGGCTTTGAATGGACCGGTTTTTGAAAGCGCCTGCATATAGTCATATTCATAAGAGAACAGATATAGGTCAGCCAATAGGGGTGCACAATTAGTACCCATTGGAATACCTATATGCTGTTGATATATTGTGTTGCCAAATTTCACATAGATATTTTAATGAGAAATTCAAGCAACTCTATAAACAAAGAAACATCCCATGAATGATATCTCTTGTATGTAGTCGAGCTAAAGAATGCTTTATGGCTTCCGACATTAATATATCTACGATCAGTTTTCTTGAACATAGATACTATTAATGAACCTATACAGTCAATAAGGTCCTGATGAGGGATTGTAGTATAGAGAGTCGAGAAATCCCATGTGGATACATGTCTGTACGGTATGTGACCTTTAGCATCAAGCTCTTCCGTAAGACATTTTGAGTTTTTCAATATCCACATACATTCAACGCCAGAGTGCTTAGTTGGTTCGTCGTGATATAGCTGAAATATTGTTGAAAGCGACGTTAAATTCTATTCACTCACTCACTCACCCAGAGTTCTTAGAAATAGAGGCGCAATATTTTCCCAAAATGCTTTTACCTCCTGAAGGGCCCTCGTCAATAGGGTTGAAAGAAGCTTGGTGGTGCAGCTTCTAGAACCAGCTATGAATCTAGCTTTGTATGGTGATTTATGCATTTTGGGAGTCCAGTATATTTTTGGTATGTCGTTATGATTGGTTGGAAGACGAACACCTCTTTCCCTGAGAAACTTTTTGTGATTGTTAAATAAATCTTCCAGAGTAAATGCAGTTTGGGAGTAAGTAGACGTATTTGATGAAGATATGTCTACCCTCAATTCTTTAACCAGCACCTGGTAATAGTAATATTTACATATGAATATTATATTATTCGGAGCTTTGTCTGCTGGGACTATGACGAATTTACTCTGGAGATTTGCTAGCACTTCTTGCGAATTGAGGTTTCTCAGAACTTGTTTTGCTTGGGGAAGAGTACTTCTGTCAATATGGCGGATTGTTTCAACGACCTTGCTCTTGGTGAGGTCCAGCCAATCAGCGAGTACTGTAGGTTCAACTTTTTCTCGCTTAGACCAATCAATTCTAACCCGTGGGAAAAAAATTGAAAATCTTGATATAAGTAAATTCTAATGGGGCCCCGAGACTAAATACATCTGTTTTTCACGCTATTGCCGTGCAATATAGGCCTAAACGCAGCTGCAAAAACAAGAGCTGAGGTGGCAAAGTGGTTTAGGGCGCTTGCATTTAGTGCCAAATTCCGAGAGCACAGGTTCGAACCCCCACGGGGTCGACCCATCCAGCACTAGTTTCTGTGCTTCACCAAGAAAGTCTCCTCCTAAAAATAATTGATTAATAATCGAATCTACTTATAAACAATGTTTTATTAAAATGATAAGTTGACCCAGTCATAGATTACATGCCAAAGCCTATAGGCTCTAGTTAAAAGGTCAAATTCTATATGTTAAGTCTAAGATCTCCAAATTCATGTTCCCTGTGCAATTAAGTTAGAATTGACTTGAAAATTTTTGAAATTTGAAGATGACTGACCTTGATCTATATTTCCAAGATAAAATTAATTGATTTGATTATAAGCTTCTTGGAAGAGTATATTTAGAGTTAATAATGCGGTCATGATCTATCAGAACCTCAGGCCTTGGCAAAAGCTGAACTACAGTCAACCCTACTAGATCAGATTTTTGTTAATCTAGTTCTAAAGATACACTGATGATATTATACATTGCATGATTGCTGGGTGTAGAAAATAACTGATAGCCGAGGGGTATTGAAGCCCAATGGGCTATTTTAATGCTTGTATATCCGGTGTCTTTTTCAGGTGGATATCTGGGAATACCTGGGTAGGAGGGCTGGTACCGGCTGTGGATAGTTCGTATATAGGGGACCAACAATACGAGAGGGACAAGCTCTCTGCGTACGGTAAACATGGCAGACAGAAAGCCAGATAAGATGCCTTATTGCGATGATGTACATTCACAATCAATTGTGAAGCAGGAAATATATGTTGAAAGCGCCAAAGAGACACAAGCCATGTACACGTATTGTCCAAACTATGACTACGAAGAGCCATTGTTGACTAACAGACTAGTTAAACAAGAACCCATAAGCTTATACCACCCTGGGGTTCGCAATGGAAACTTCGAACCAGCATCAGAGCGCTTTACGGGTTATTTGAAGACACCGATAAAGGATGAAGCCCCGAGCTTTGATTCCGAATACACACAATCAATTGTGAAGCAGGAAATATATGTCAAAAGCGCCGAAGAGACACAATCCATGTACACGTATTGTCCAAACTATGATCACGAACAGCCATTGTTGACCAACAGACTAGTTAAACAAGAACCCATAAGCTTATATCACCCTGGGGTTCTCACTGGAAACTGCGAACTAGCACCAGAGCGCTTTACGGGTTATTTGAAGACACCGATAAAGGATGAAGCCCCGAGCTTTGATTGCGAATACACTGTGCCCTGGAAGCTTACATCTGCAGTCAAGATCAAGGAAGAGATAGTCCTCACCTCATCGGATACACTGAAAACAGAAGATAGGAGTGACTTCATAACAATGGGACATACTACGACAAAGGACGATGCATGTGCAGTGAGTATGAGTTGTACTGGAACAGGCACCATAAAATCAACTCAAAATTACTGCTTGATAGTGAAATAAGTTACGATTGATCAAGTGCATTGGGACGTTGCATAAATACGACTTGGTATATTCTTCGCATTTTGTAGTAGATATCTGCTAGATAATATCAATGTATATCAATATACCACATGCTTATTTTATATTTCAGCTCCAGGCTGATGATGTTGACAATGCACACAACATTCCGACTAAAATGATTGTACACGGATCTTCAACTCCCATCCCCTCTTATGAACATCTAACAGAACCTATAAGAGATTCGTCAGCATGTCAGAGTGGCCAGATGAATGCTGGCGATTCTTTTTGCACACAGAAGGACCAGGGAATGCTCTGTAGTCCTCTAGTCACAAAATCCCCATCTGATTTCGCGGGGAATTGCATTGGTCAGAACACAAAAACAGACCAGGAGGAAAAAGTAGATAGATGTGTCCAAGAATCTAAACTTCATGTACAAATGGAAAAACCTGAGGGCAAAAGTCAATTCCGGCGCTCGTGCAGAGATTCACGCACAGAGGAAATGCCATGTAAGCGTTCCAGGTGTGATAACACCTATCCACAGAAATGTAATATCGATGAATACATCACGAAGCCCACTAGGAAGAAGCCATACCTATGTTCTCTTTGTGAGTACAGGTGCGCGTTTAAATATGAACTCGTTGTTCATAATCGAAAACACACAGGTGAAAAGCCATTCACGTGCTCGTTGTGTGATTTCAGATGTCGAACAAAATCTGGCCTTGTTAAACATCAGCTGAGACACACTGAAGAAATGCCACACATGTGCTCTGCTTGTGGCCATTTCTTTGCAAAGAAAGGTCACCTTACTCTGCATTGGCGAACTCACACTGGAGAAAAACCGTACAAGTGTTCTCTGTGTGATTATTGCAGCGCTCGAAAATATGATATATCCAGACATATGAGAAGTCACACTGGAGAAAAGCCTCACAAATGCTCTACGTGTGATCATAGCTGTGCCATGAAAGCCGACCTTGTTAAGCATATGAGAACACACACCGGAGAAAAGCGGTACAAGTGTTCTTTGTGTGATTATAGGTTTGCAAAGAAATCTGACCTCACGGAACATGTGCGCGTTCACACGAAAGAGAAGCCATACAAATGCTCTCTATGTGATTATATATCTGCCAGAAAGGGAACACTTGTTGGACACATGATCACTCATACAAAAGAAAAGCCATACATGTGTTCAACGTGCGGTTCCAGATTTGGCCGAAAATCCTATCTTGCCGTACACCTAAAAACCCACAGTGGAGAAAAGCCATACGAGTGTCCCGTGTGCAAGATTAGTTTCGCACAGAGTTGTACACTCGCTTCACATAAACGAACTCACACCGGAGAAAAGCCATACAAGTGTTTGGTTTGTGATAGGCGGTTTGGACGTAAAAGCACCCTCGTTGTTCATATGCGAATTCACACAAAGGTATGATGCCATGTCTTGAAACATGCAATACCATGTTCACAAGGGATGCTACCTCTAATTGCTTGTCTAATCTTTAACTGTGATTGAAACCTCTATGTATAACTTCGACTTTTCTATTTCTAATAATCACATTGGCCTCTGCTGTCGGCTATTTCAAAAGCAAAACTGGAATTTGAAAGTTTACACTCAATCGGACGATTCAGTCAGTAATATTTGATATAAAAAAGAATAAGTTCCTGATTTGTTTAAGAAGAACCCATGAACTGTCAAAGCAAACTAACAGTTGGTGTATTTGACAGATGTATTTAAGTAACACTTTATTATTCGGCGACATTGACCGTGATACGAATGCTATGAGAAATCAAACTGCCAAATTGGACATAACAGTTTATTTTAAATCTCCGTCAGGATGGTGCAGCTACCATAGTTGTATTCTTTGCCCTAAATCTCTATTATTTTACACAGCGAAGTTCAAATAAAATAATGAAGGCACGCTGATGTTCCTATACGTCTTGAAATCCAGAGCAGCATTCCGATATAATAGTGTCACTCCTTGTAAATATTCGAGCGATTTGTCGGATCGGGAATAGCAGAAAAACTGATTTTATTCGCCTCATTTGTTGGTGCACTCAATTTAGGTATTCGTTAACCCAAGCAAAGGAATCGTGAATCACGAAAGACTTCTTTCTCCGTGAAAATGAGCGCGAGTGAAGGAACAGCCTATTGTGAAGAGTCGACGTGACCGAGTCAATGCAACCTCACAAGACTGACGAGTCACAACGAGAGCAGTGCCCTATATAGCCAAAATATATACCTTGATTGCTAGAATACACTCAAATTTTCCAGGCACTGACCAGTTTCACTAAACGTGATTTGGAATTTTCTTCTAAGTTACGGTCTAAGCATTTGAAAAAGGTATTACGATTCCCTTAGGTTTTACTGACCAAGGCCATGTATTCAACCTCCCTTCGGTAGATTTCATTTGACATCCCGATAGTACTACGCTGTCTTGGTCTGTACCGTGTGTTCTCGTTTCGCCTACTCCTTTTGTTTGTTTAAAGTCGGGATTACCAGCGGGTAAAGTCGGGATTAACACACTGGATATTAAGGGACTAATAAATTCAGTTTCCTTTTTTTTAAGAAAGATGGATATTTATTGTATATTTATATGGTTATACAGGCAATAATGATAAAAACATATACAGTTGGATATATACAAGCACTAATGATAAAAACAAAACAGAATAATATACAAGCAATAATGATAAAAACAATATTACGAATTTATATTTAGTCGCCAAGGTGTAAAAGGTACGACGCACGGTCTGCAAATGCAACTGGTGATAACTGATCTCCACCCAGTCGCATCTTCAGCTGATTCAGTCGGTCGTCCAGCTTTCGGTATTTGCGGCGTTTGGGTCGGAAACGTCCGCCATTCATAGCTTGGGCAAACTTGGTCTCCGTGACGGACTGTTCCCTCTTGATGATCTTGATAAATTCAAATAAATTTGGATGCGACTTTCCTGCGATGGACTTCATACAGCTGTGCCAACCTTCCACGTGGTTATTTGCCCTGGGGCCCTCTGTCTCGTGATGGTTCCACATAATCATGCTCCAGGATCCCTCGATCCAGGATTCAGTGACGTAGTCCATGAAACGGGTGCATTCAGGTGTTACAGGAGATTCGGCGATCGCATTTACCCAAACATCTTCTACATCTGCCAGTGGCACAAGAGGAAGAACCGCTGCCCTCCGAATCAGTGTTCTCACTTCTGGGTCTGTTTGGTATAGGGACTGTAAACCATGTTTCCAAATACACTGTGTGAAATGAAAAAAACATCCGCTCAGTCTGGCTCTCGGTAGGACAACGGAAATGGCATTGTGGAATGCCTTCTCGAAGTCGGCCTGAGCAGTCTCTCGTATGTCGGCTGTCTTCTGTTTGGCAACAAGGCATACACGAACGGGTACATTCTGCCATCGACAAGGCCATGAAGTGTGTACACCTGGTCGAAGATGTCAGGGGCGATGTAAAAGGTACCGTCGCAGAAAATCGATGTCGACTGGCAGAGATGTCCCAAGTTCTCAGAGGTAGCAAACAAGAGCATCTTATCGTCGTCTCCGTTACTGGCAAGCAGGAATGGGGCTCCGCTTCCGGTCTCGGCCCACTCTCCCTCCACGACAACTTCGCTGAGCGATTTCGGTACTGATGGAATGGTCTTCTGTCTAGTTGCCCCTTCATAGTATAAAATGTCGGAAAATGGACCGCCTCGGCCGGCGAGACTTCATGTAGCCTGGTCAATTAGTCGTCATATATTTGTGGCATAGGGGTCAGTTCCTCTCGGGCTCTTTTCCGTATGATCTTTTTCACGTCTTCAACCTCTCGATGGAAAACGGGGACTTGGTGATTATGAACACTGTTGCCAACATTGGACAAGATGTTATCAACGGTGCATAATGTCGCCCGACATCCTGAGAAGCAGCACTTCCAGGCTATCCAGTTTTCCTTCCTCCTATTCACTCGGTACTTGAACCCATTCCACATTACAATTTGTCCACCTCTCTTCGATGTAATGAATTCCAATCGAGTTTGCTGAGCCGTCATGTTGTATTACTGAAGCACCGATTTTGGTATGAATGATCCAGTGATTGATTGATTGATTGAAATTGTAGTTTAAGGGCCGCTTCCCATTCGGATTTCGCGGCCCATCAACTCAATGTTTTATTCGAATTTCGCGGTACATTACTTTATTTATTGAATATCTTTTCCAGCGCTAAATATATAAATAAATAAATAAATAAATAAATAGATAAATAATAAATAACAATGAGAGATTAGTAGGAGATATAAATAGAAGTAAATAAGAATCGCTATATGTACAAGTTCGTAAGTCTCTTTTTGGTTTTTGGTTAAATTATACTGGTAAATATGAGTTCTCTGTAATCGCGTGTATGATTCCTTTGTCTTGGTACCCCTTTGTACGCACAAAGCCGTCAAGAAAAAACTGGGAGAACCAAGGGCGTCTTCAGGATTTTTCGGATCGGCTTCACTAACGACGCCCTTGGGAACAGGGTGGGTTCTTCCAGAAATCTGTGCCTGTAACAATTGCTTGGAGTGTGTATCGGGGTACAGGGCGGCAGGTCTACGTCCTATATTGCGTGAAAGTCAAAGGATCATATTCTGTGTTAAGGCGTCAGTTCGGGGTCATCTATGGAGTAGCGTGTCGGTGTGGTTTAGGGTCGAGTATTCTGATTCTGGGTATTCTTGCTATGCGGCGTTGTCACTCAAGGCGCTGTTGGTATTCCTGTGATCGTCTTCCGTCTTCTGTTTCAGGTCTTGTCCAACTCGTCTGTGGTCTTCGCTGTGCCTGTATCATATGAAATAGAAGGCTTGTAGTCATTCTTGTTTTCTAATGTTTTTCGATGCAATAATTTTATATATCTTCCTCCCAACAACAGGCACACCCCGACCGTCAGTCACATAATATGAATACCAATATATACTTTAGTGAGTAAATAGATAAACGAATGAATAATTAACTAAACATTTCGATAGGTTCAGTACTAGGTGAATACACAAATAAACGGCTCTGTATTATTTCTGTATGCATTATCGTTTGATGGCCATAAAGAATCTGTAGGACAATGAGATAGTCGGCCCTCAGTATCAAGGTAACTCCGCCATCACCATTTCCTATATTTTATGCCGAATACTGCTCGCTATATGCGATTTGGCCGTGCTAATGTTGTCATGAATTCGATTAGATTTGGCCATCATTTGTTTTGTAGGACAGTGGAACAAACGGCCCTCAGTATCAAGGTAACTCCGTTGTTGCCATGCCTATTTTATTTCAAAATGTGTCTGTGACATTTTGGCCGGATATTATGTATGGATAGTTTATTATGGCCATAATGTTTTGTATGGCTATGGTGCACACGGCCCTCAGTATCAAGGTAACTCCGCTGCAACCATACCATTTGTTGA